>JAVYIG010005176.1:7500-143005 GCA_035222895.1 Strongylocentrotus droebachiensis
CTTTCCCTTTCTCTCCTCTTTCCCTTCTTTTCCTTCTCTCTCTCTCTCTCTCTCTCTTTTTTCCTCCTTTTTTTTTCCCTCCTTTTTTTTCCTCCATTTTTTTTCCTTCTTTTTTTTTCCTTTTTTTTTTTCCTTTTTGTTTTTCCCTTTTTTTTCCCCTCTTTTTTTCCCTTCTTTTTTTCCCAGGGGGGCCCGGGCCCCCCGGGCCCTCCCCCCCCCCCTGGATCCGCGCCTGCAGACAACCCACACAACCATGACGTTGACCTAGTAGGAGCGGAGATAGCAAAAGCGCGGCAGCAAATGAAGGCACGGGCCTCGACCACCAACGACACGCCCAAACATATATATACGGATACGGTGAGAAATCTGCCTAGAGAAGTACAGGGAAATCTGCCAAGCCGCACCGTTATCAGAAGGACAATTCTGAATCAACGCAGAGGACCTCTGGAGCCTGCAACTCTAGCAGAATTGAACATGGATCCCGAACAAACGATGACGGATGGGCCCAACCCAACGCAGTTCCTCCTCTACGACAACGGTCCCCAAGCTCGGAGCAGAATAATTGCGTTCGCCACAGAGGAGTGGATTATTTTGACGCAATGCGTCATAGTGACACGCCCTTATAAGGGGTCACACGTGTCGGAGGGTTAAAATGGGGATGAGCTTCTGAATTGAGACGGTCTTTTACTTTTTGGAGCGGGTTTTTAGTTTTCGGAGCGAGTTTTCACTTTTCGGGCGACTTCTTGTTTATTCTCATTCTTACTCCACTTCCTTTACCGCCATGAGGTGCTAAAGCTTTAGCAGAGTTCGGGGCGCCCAGCCTATATATGTAACTTTTCGTGATTCCTCGTGATTATATGTAATTATTTGTACTAAATGCACTACTCACTTTAACACTTGACTTTTGTCGAGAACTTTAATTTCTTCGTTTGGACTTTGTTCGTCTCTTGAACGTTACACGGGCTAGCTAGTTGTAGGCTGCCACCGGCCAAACCGGTCCGAGTCACAAACATTAACACATCAACCAATTCAAAATATCAAAAAATGTTAGACATTCATACATAATATATATGCAAGCCTGATCACAAAAAAATCTATTTCAAAATCTATTTTCCACATTGTATTATCCTCAGGACATGTACGAAATACAACACACAGCCATTCAGGCGCAGGGGGGTGGTTTTGGGGTGAACCCCCCCCCCCCCCCCCCTCGAGTTTTTTTTATGTGTATGTTTTATGTATGTTTTTTTGGAAAACCCCCCCCCCCTTTAGATTTTAAAACCCCCTTGAAAAAAATCCTGCGTACGCCACTGCAGCCATTTATAAAATTTACATTGTGGAAGAAAGGAATATAATAGACTAGCCTATGCAGTAGCTGTACGTCTCGACATTCTGTGTGATAAAAGTGCTGAGATATTATGACGGCACTCATTTTTTTTGGCTTGTACCTCTAACCCTAACCCTCTGACATTTTTTCCTCTGACATTTTTACCTCTGACATTTTTACCTCTGATATTTTTTCCTCTGACATTTTTACCTCTGACATTTTTACCTCTGACATTTTTACCTCTGACATTTTTTCCTCTGACATTTTTACCTGGCACCTGATAAACGGCTGCCTTTCAGATTTTGTACCACTTACATGCGGAGTTCCGCAAGGCTCTGTGGGCGGGCCCACGCTGTTCTCGTTATATTTAACCGGTTTGAAGAATATTTTTCATCACCATTCTCTCTCTTATCATGTTTATGCTGATGATATTCAAATATATACTTCTTTCAAACCCAATCAGAGCAATGCAGCCAGCGCTATCCATAACATTGAGACTTGTGTACAAGATGTTCATAATTGGTTAAACTCACATTCACTTAAATTGAATCTCGCCAAAAGCGAATTTATAATGAATGGTTCTAAGACTCAGTTAGAGAAGATTTCCATCACTTCAATTACTCTTGCTGGACATGAAATTACCCTATCTAATGTATGTCGCAACCTTGGTGTGTTTCTCGACTCAAACATGACAATGTCTACACCAATTCAATATGTCTCAAAATCAGTACGTTATCAGTTACGCAATTTGGGTTTTATTCGTAAATATCTTAACCGTAGTGCCACTGAGAAAATTACACATGCTTTAATTTCTTCTCGCTTGGATTTTGGTAATGGCCTTTTGTTTAGTTCGCCTCACAACCTACTCGCAAAATTACAAAGATTACAGAATGCTGCTGCTCGTGTCGTGACCCTGTCCAACAAGTACAGTCACATCACACCAGTCCTTAAATCACTCCATTGGTTGGCCGTAGAAAAATGTGTTGTTTTCAAGATTATTTTGCTATTATTTTAACATGTGCCTCTTTTTCTTTTTAATAAGAGCCACTTCCATCTTCTCATAAAAGCCCCCTTTCACTCTCATAAGTGGCTCTCTTCACGATGGTCAGTGCCCCCTTTTTAGATGCGATAAGTGCTCCTTTTTACCTCTGATAATTACCCTTTTAACAATTATATGCCCATTTTCCCTTTCAAATAAGGAACTTATCCCTTTTTCATAAATGCCCCTTTTCACTTCATATAAATGCCTCTATCAAAATCTGACTAGGCGTTGTGGCGTGCGCCTGTAATCCAGCTAACAGTGGAAGTTATAAACTGATTCTGGCGAGGACGCAGGTTGGAAACTGAGTCACGTCTTTCGGATGGTGACGTTGAAAGGTCAGTTCCCAGACGTAAAAATCATATCTGATTGATACACATCTGTAAAAACCCTATACACACACACACACACACACACACACACTGATGGGTGCCTTTTCATCCCTGGTGTATGCCTCTTTTATTAGGTGTAAGAAGTGCCCCATTTTTACCTCTGATAATTAGCCTTTGTACTTTGACAAGGGCTCCTTTTCTTTTCAAATAAGTGTCTTAAAGGGATAGTTGAGTTCTGTTGCAGAGGGCGCTACACAAAATAATTTTTTTGTGAGATAATGAAGAACTGAGTGTCAAATTTGAAAGAACATAATATTTAAATGACAAAATCATCTTTGTTTGATCAAAATCGGTTCAGAGACGGCTGAAATATAACAATTTCTAATACTTGTGTACCACCACAAATATTAGATATTTTGAAAAAATTGAAAAAACCGTTGAAAACAAAACAAAATAAAGCCTTTTATGTTGTATTTCAGCCAATGCCACTGTTGGCTTTTTTTGTTGGCATTTTTGTGTTGCTTATATTTCCCACAATTAGCCGGCTCATGTATCGTTATTTTTAATTTAATAATTAATTAACGGTCAATTTAATAATTAATTAACGGTCACCGTGTTTTTTTTTAAGTGGAGCTGAATTAGTATGATCGTATTTTCCTTTTCCTTTCATCATTAGACTTATCCACGTTAAAAAAGGGGTAGTTATTGAAAGGGAAAGGGGCACTATTTAGAAAGGGTAAAGGGGAACGTGTCAAATAAAAAGATGAACCTCTTAGATTTGAAGAGGGCAATTATCAGAGGTGAAGGGGGCGCTTATCAAAAGTGAAAAGGGGCGCTTTTCGTACCTGAAAAGGGAAACTTACTAGAGATTGAAAAATGCACTTATGAGAATGGAAAATGGACACTTATTGCAAGGAAAATGGAAACTTGTCGAAGGAAAAAGGGTACGTTTCAAAATAAAAGGGGCACTTATTACAAAGGAAAATGGGAACTTGTCAAAGTAAAAGGAGCACTTTTCCTGTGTAAAAAGGGGTACTTCTTACAAAGTTAAAGGGGCACTTTTCCTATACAAAAATGGGCACTTTTAGGGTACTTGAAAAAGTGGGAGGGCACTGTGCCCCCCCCCCCTCCTGCCCCCACGGGAGCGCCGCCTCTCATTCGAGCAGCAATCTAAAGATTCCGAGCGCGTTCGGAATGCGTTCCACTTGGACTCTTTTAATATCATTCGAGCCGCATTCGAGCAGCAATATCCGACGGCATTCGAAGTGCATTCCAATCATTCGAGCCGCATTCATTTTTGCCTTCCGTCGTGTTTGCGGAATCGCTCTACAGTGCGTCTCAGAAAAAGCGAAACCAAGAATTATCGAAGTTTTATCATAACTTAGTCACAATTATTATTGATAAATGACACATATTTGGAAAGCTTAGGCAGCCAGTAAAAATGAATTCGTTTAATCAAATTATGGAAATGCAAGCACTACTTTAAACACACAGAACTATGTCATTCCTTGCTCATTTTTTTTTATTGAGGTGTCGCACGAAAAGTACCCCTTTACCGGACATTTTGGCAACACGCATGCGGTCATTCCGACCTCTGAGTGGGGGGGGGGGGGCGGGGACTGAGACCTTCGGGTGTATACATCGCACCCACCCTTCAAAATCTTATTAAAAAATTGCACTTTCTCTGAAATATCGCCTCTCTATCCGTACCAGTAATCGATGAATTGCGTTAGGACTTGATTGCTGATTCAAATGTTTATTTTGTATAACGATGTTTTCCTCCGGTTATCATCAAAATTGAATATTATCACTTCGAGAAAAGAATCTTCAGATATTTTCAATTTTCCTTTTTAATTATGTTCTCGACGACACCTTGGCGTTTCAAAGAAAAACCTACTAATTGGACTACTTCTAGCGACCACAACTCAGCGACCACTCGTGTGCACCGAACCGTGACCGCATGATAACAATAGAATTGTTGGCTATGGTGTCTTCAAACCGGTATACAGTAAATGAAGTTCTAAGAGGTACTCATCAGATGGAAAAGGACACTGGTACACGCATACCCTGTCGACGGCGGGGTGCGAGCGCGCGCGGGGCGTGAAGTTAGCGACCGTAATGATGAATTACTTACATGTACACGACTGTAATGAGGATCTAGCTGATATTACAGTCGCTAACTTCACACACGTGCACGCCCGCATTACACCGTCGGTATTGTGCAGTGGGTTCTTCCAAGGAGGATATTACAAATGGTTCTTCTTCTTCAAGTACAGGCCACCGTCGGGTGTACTGATGTAGGGTTGTCGTAAAACCTATGAGAAAGTTTTTATTATAATGTCTTCCGTTTAAACAACAAATATAAGAACAATTGACACGAAAGCGGTGAGAAAGATAACGACTTTTAAATCATGAACATTTTTTGAACAATAAATTGTTGAAGAATAATCCCAAATTGTTAGTCAGTCTACCTCTTTCTCTCTCTCCCTTCATTCTTAATTTCATTTTCTCTCCCCCCCCCCCCCCTCTTATTATCTTTCTCTCTCATTTTACTAACCTATTTCCCTCAGCTTATATCCCTTCCATTAATTCCTTGTTAGTTCCCGGCCAAGGAGGATATCTTACTGTTCAAACAGCAATCCAAAATTAGATGCCTAAATTTCAAGTCGCCTAATTTTTGGGCCGACATTTTTCATTCTTAGCTAATTACATATTCTAAAAGAAGGGATATTCACCTTTCTGGTGGTATAGATCACTTGCCGGAGGAAGATGTCTGGACCTTACTGTTTAACTTTGATCTCGGCTATGTATTCTGAAAATGTTCGGTTTTTCCGAACAATAGCGTCATATCCAGTCTAAATAGCAATCCAAAATGAGATGCCCAAATGTCAGGGCGTCTAAATCTTTGGCCGACATTTTTTATTCTTAGCTGATTACATATTCTAAAAGAGGGGATTTTTGGTTTTCTGGTGGTATAGGTCACTTGCCGGAGGAAGATGTCTGGACCTTACTGTTTAACTTTAATATCGGCTCTGTATTCTGAAATGTTCTGTTTTTCCGAACAATAGCGTCATATCCCGTTCAAGCAATCCAAAGCCGATCCCAGAGTGATGCCGACACAAGCCGCTACCCGAGTGATGCCGACACAAGCCGATCCCAGAGTGATGCCGACACAAGCCGCTCCCAGAGTGATGCCGACACAAGCTCCTCCCAGAGTGACGCCGACAATGAGGTATTGCTTGATAAAGTAGTTAAAGACTATCTCCCAACATGCATGCTTTGGTCTAATATATTAGTAGGCGATCTCTCTAGGTACAAATTCAATGACAAGAAGTCATATAGAGAATATAAAACAGAAATTTCTAATATTCCTAAAACAACCGGGCACGCAGAACAGAGAATGGGAGTTATGAAAAATATACAGCTAGGTAAGAAAAAGATAAATCGGGTGGATGAATTTATTTCAATACTAGCACATGACTTGAAAGGAATTGAGCGGAGTTATGTCGATCATTCTACGAGGATTACTGGTAGGAAGCGACAGGGTAAGGATAGGGTAAGCTCTGCTAGAGCAAATTATAAAGATAAATTTCCTTTGCCTAATGTACAAGAATTCGATCATACATCGCTCCCTCAATCGGCGTCTACCCTTGGTTCTATCCCAAAACATAACCCGGAAAAGTCTGTTAGGAAACGTTCTTCAGTTACTATAAAGGAAGAATGGAATAAAAAATCAAGGAGACAAATGGCTGGTGTTTTTTAGAGAGCGCCAAAAAGGAATCCACTACAGTACGTAAACAAATCCAAGGGGTCGTTTGATAATGTAAGTGGGATGGGAAATATACATAACAGGTGTTGGTTCAATGCTGTAGTTCAGTCCATTATCAGAATACCGAACTTACAATCGTTCATAGAAAGCTTTGATAACATACCTATTAATACTAATGAATATCATAGGGATTTAGCTTATAAAGAGATGTTCAAACTATTGAAACGAATGTCAAGAAGTGATGGGTCGACGATTCCGAACTCTGTCATCAATAATGCATTTAGAGCAGCAACCAATGCTTGTAAATTTCAGGAAGGGAGGCAACAAGACGCACACGAATTCATGGTTAGCTTTATCATTCCATTTTTTCACGCCTGTAATCTAGTGGTAAACATTCAGGACCTTGCTAATGAGCAGATCAAACATAATGAGGATATACTTTCAAAATGTAATAAATGCTCTCACGAAACGGCTCATCTTACTCGTGAGCTAATTAACTCACCAGAGTTGTTAATCATACAAATTCAGAGAACCAATGGCAATATAACTGAGGGTGGGCTCGTGATCAAAGTTAATACTAGAGTTCGTGTTGACGAAAACATATCACTTAGCGTAGGGAACAGCGAATCCAGCTACAATCTTACTGCAGTTATAAGACACCACGGGGATTTCGCAAACTTGGGGCATTACACAGCAAAAGTCAATTGTCAAAATCGTTATTGATGACGAGGCCATCGGTTTGAATGACCGGAATAGAAATAGTGAAGAAGTTTCGGATAGAGCTGCCTATATAGCTATCTATCATAAAACGTTTGAAATGACTGCAAATTCGTGCACCAATCGGCGTGGGAACATCGATGAATTAATTTCATCTGTCAAAAGAGGTGAATGAAACCAAAATAATAAAACAGACCAATTCACGTCCTTGAAATCCCAATTCAAAACTGATTTCTTAAATGCACAGGAAATAGGTAATGCAAACAAACTAATGAAGGTTCTGTGTTCTGAAAGATGCATGGACTGCAGTCATGTGGTGTCTAAATATGTAGAGGTTATTCCAATGTTAGATCTTCCAAATACTTTAGGAAAATATGTAGAGGAGCAACTTCAAGCACATTCTTTTGATAAATTGCAATGCACTTGTTCAACTAATAATAAGGTTAGAAAGTGTAGGCTTGTATCTCCTGCAAAGCTTTTAATAGGGATTGTAGAGAAAAATGTTTCTTTAACAATAGAAAAATCAATGCTTATAAACTCAAAGGAGTTTGGGAACCTGGGTACCTACAAGCTGCTCAATGTAGTCATTGTAGGTAGTAATGGGGTAGATACATATCAGCGGGAAGGAGAAACTTACAAACTTGTTAAGGGTGGTAAAAAAACAAGTCACGAGTTTAACTCAACGCAAATCCAGAGCAAAACTAGTGACCAAGATTATTTCCTCATATACATAATTAAATACGCCATGGATTACACTGGAAAACTATCGGTTAAGTCAGGGTTAATAGGAGCACTAGCGGGTCTTGATAAAGGGTTTAACAATACGGTTTTGGATAACATTCCTGCAATCCATGGTGATGAATTACCTGAAAGTCATACTGTAAACAAGTTTTGTTTGGGAAGAAGAGATCTTTCAATTCTGACCACTAATGATTGGTTTAACGATGTAATCATAACATCATATATCACCTTAGTCAATCAAAACGTTCCGTTGTCTGCTGATCAGGTTTTAGTCATGGATGCTTGCTGGGCCGGTAGTAGAATAACAAAAAGTCGCAATCCACATTGGTATACGGCTGAAGCAAATCAGCTCAACAGGAACAGAAATTGGTTACTTTATAACTTAGTTGTACTTCCCATATCTTATAGTAGCCATTGGATTCTTTTTGTAGTTGAACCCAAAGCTTTAATCTTAACTATCATGGATCCCCTTGGAAAAGCGTCCAAAGAAACGTTACTAGCCGCATCAAGAGCAATCCGATTATGTGAATTTCTCCGAGCTCTTACAGATGTAGACTCAATTGATATGCAGACTAATATCAGTAAATGGAAAATAATCATTCCTCATGGACTGCCGCAACAAATGGATGGACATAACTGCGGAGCTTTTGTTTGCATGTATGCACGGTCTGTTATAGAAAGAAGATGGTTACAAATAGATTCGACAGAAAAATTTATGAGTAGAATTAGGAATGTAATGCTACACGAAATACTGCTAAAGAGATTGGTTCCATTGTAAAGTTTAACAGCATAGTCACTCCATAAATTTAGCAGACTAGCGGTGAAGATCAGATTTGTAACTGTAGTTCTATCTATCTATCTATTTACGATTTAAACGAAATTGTTTTTTTCTTCTTCTAAACAGATTGATAAACTTTACTTCTAAAATGATATCAACATTTAATTGCAGTATTTTTGAAGCCCTGTTTATAATAAGCTCAATCTATTACCAATAAAAAAAATCTCTAGTTTATCGCATTAACCAGACGATCAGAAGATTGTAACTTGTTTTCCATGCACAAGAAACCTGGAAAACTCTTCTATTAGAATATGTTATCAACTAAGAAGAAAAAATGTCAGCCAAAGATTTATGCGCCTTGACAGTTTATATGCACCTCATTTTGAATTTCTTGAACGGGATGTGAGGCTTTTGTGCGGAATGACCGAACATTTTCAGAATACTGAGCCGATATGAAAGCTAAACAGTAAGGTCCAGACTTCTTGCCCCGGCAACCGACCTATACCACCAGAAAGCTGAGAATCCCCTCTTTTAGAATATGTAATCAGCTAAGAATAAAAAATGTCGGCCAAAGATTCAGGCGTCCTGACATTTGGGCATCTTATTTTGGAATGCTATTTTAAAGGATAAATTATGACTCTATTGTTCGGAAAAACCGAATATTTTTAGAATATAGAGCCAATATTAAAGTTAAACAGTAAGATCCAGACTTCTTGCCCCGGCAACCGACCTATACCACCAAAAAGGTTGAAATCCCCTCTTTTAGAATATGTAATCAGCTAAGAAGAAAAAATGTCGGCCAAAGATTCAGGCGTCCTGACATTTGGGCATCTTATTTTGGAATGCTATTTTAACGGGATAAATTATGACTCTATTGTACGGAAAAACCGAACATTTTCAGAATACAGAGCCAATATTAAAGTTAAACAGTAAGGTCCAGACATCTTGCACCGGCAGGTGACCTATACCACCAAAAAGGTTAAAATCCCCTGTTTTAGAATATGTAATCAGCTAAGAATAAAAAATATAGGCCAAAGATTGAGGCGTTCTGACATTTGGGCATCTTACTTTGGAATGCTATTTGACGCTATTGTTCGGAAAAACCGAACATTTTCAGAATACAGAGCCAATATTAAAGTTAAACAGTAAGGTCCAGACATCTTGCACCGGCAGGTGACCTATACCACCAAAAAGGTTAAAATCCCCAATTTTAGAATATGTAATCAGCTAAGAATAAAAAATGTCGGCCAAAGATTGAGGCGTCCTGACATTTGGGCATCTTATTTTGGAATGCTATTTTAACGGGATAAATTATGACTCTATTGTACGGAAAAACCGAACATTTTCAGAATACAGAGGCGAAATTAAAGTTAAACAGTAAGGTCCAGACATCTTGCCCCGGCAAGTGACCTATACCACCAAAAGGTTTGAAATCCCCTCTTTTAGAATATGTAATCAGCTAAGAATAAAAAATGTCGGCCAAAGATTTAGGCGTCCTTACATTTGGGCATCTTATTTTGGAATGCTATTTTAACGGGATATGACGCTATTGTTCGGAAAAACCGAACATTTTCAGAATACAGAGCCAATATTAAAGTTAAACAGTAAGGTCCAGACATCTTGCACCGGCAGGTGACCTATACCACCAAAAAAGTTAAAATCCCCAATTTTAGAATATGTAATCAGCTAAGAATAAAAAATGTCGGCCAAAGATTGAGGCGTCCTGACATTTGGGCATCTTATTTTGGAATGCTATTTTAACGGGATAAATTATGACTCTATTGTACGGAAAAACCGAACATTTTCAGAATACAGAGGCGAAATTAAAGTTAAACAGTAAGGTCCAGACATCTTGCCCCGGCAAGTGACCTATATCACCAAAAAGGTTGAATTCCCTCTTTTAGAATATGAAATCAGCTAAGAATAAAAAATGTCGGCCAAAAATTGAGGCGTACTGACATTTGGGCATCTTATTTTGGAATGCTATTTTAACGGGATAAATTATGACTCTATTGTTCGGAAAAACCGAACATTTTCAGAATACAGAGCCAATATTAAAGTTAAACAGTAAGATCCAGACATCTTGCCCCGGCAAGTGACTTATACCACCAAAAAGGTTAAAATCCCCTCTTTTAGAATGTGTAATCAGCTAAGAATAAAAAATGTCGGCCAAAGATTCAGGCGTCCTGACATTTGGGCATCTTATTTTGGAATGCTATTTTAACAGGATAAATTATGACTCTATTGTACGGAAAAACCGAACATTTTCAGAATACAGAGCCAATATTAAAGTTAAACAGTAAGGTCCAGACATCTTGCCCCGGCAAGTGACCTGTACCACAAAAAGGTTGAAATCCCCTCTTTTAGAATATGTAATCAGCTAAGAATAAAAAATGTCGGCCAAAGATTTAGGCGTCCTTACATTTGGGCATCTTTTTTTGGAATGCTATTTTAACGGGATATGACGCTATTGTTCGGAAAAACCAAACATTTTCAGAATACAGAGCCAATATTAAAGTTAAACAGTAAGATCCAAACATCTTGCCCCGGCAAGTGACTTATACCACCAAAAAGGTTGAATTCCCTCTTTTAGAATATGAAATCAGCTAAGAATAAAAAATGTCGGCCAAAAATTGAGGCGTCCTGACATTTGGGCATCTTATTTTGGAATGCTATTTTAACGGGATAAATTATGACTCTATTGTACGGAAAAACCGAACATTTTCAGAATACAGAGGCGAAATTAAAGTTAAACAGTAAGGTCCAGACATCTTGCCCCGGCAAGTGACCTATATCACCAAAAAGGTTGAATTCCCTCTTTTAGAATATGAAATCAGCTAAGAATAAAAAATGTCGGCCAAAAATTGAGGCGTCCTGACATTTGGGCATTTTATTTTGGAATGCTATTTTAACGGGATAAATTATGACTCTATTGTTCGGAAAAACCGATCATTCTCAGAATACAGAGCCAATATTAAAGTTAAACAGTAAGATCCAGACATCTTGCCCCGGCAAGTGACTTATACCACCAAAAAGGTTAAAATCCCCTCTTTTAGAATGTGTAATCAGCTTAGAATAAAAAATGTCAGCCAAAGATTCAGGCGTCCTGACATTTGGGCATCTTATTTTGGAATGCTATTTTAACGGGATAAATTATGACTCTATTGTACGGAAAAACCGAACATTTTCAGAATACAGAGCCAATATTAAAGTTAAACAGTAAGGTCCAGACATCTTGCCCCGGCAAGTGACTTATACCACCAAAAAGGTTTGAAATCCCCTCTTTTAGAATATGTAATCAGCTAAGAATAAAAAATGTCGGCCAAAGATTTAGGCGTCCTTACATTTGGGCATCTTTTTTTGGAATGCTATTTTAACGGGATATGACGCTATTGTTCGGAAAAACCAAACATTTTCAGAATACAGAGCCAATATTAAAGTTAAACAGTAAGATCCAAACATCTTGCCCCGGCAAGTGACTTATACCACCAAAAACGTTGAAATCCCCTCTTTTAGAATATGTAATCAGCTGAAGAATAAAAAATGTCGGCCAAAGATTGAGGCGTCCTGACATTTGGGCATCTTATTTTGGAATGCTATTTTAATGGGATATGATGCCATTGTTCGGAAAAACCGAACATTTTCAGAATACAGAGCCGATATGAAAGTTAAACAGTAAGATCCAGACATCTTGCCCCGGAAAGTGACTTATACCACCAAAAGGGTTAAAATCCTGTCTTTTAGAATATGTAATCAGCTAAGAATAAAAAATGTCGGCCAAAGATTGAGGCGTCCTGACATTTGGGCATCTTATTTTGGAATGCTATTTTAACGGGATAAATTATGACTCTATTGTACGGAAAAACCGAACATTTTCAGAATACAGAGGCGAAATTAAAGTTAAACAGTAAGGTCCAGACATCTTGCCCCGGCAAGTGACCTATATCACCAAAAAGGTTGAATTCCCTCTTTTAGAATATGAAATCAGCTAAGAATAAAAAATGTCGGCCAAAAATTGAGGCGTCCTGACATTTGGGCATTTTATTTTGGAATGCTATTTTAACGGGATAAATTATGACTCTATTGTTCGGAAAAACCGATCATTCTCAGAATACAGAGCCAATATTAAAGTTAAACAGTAAGATCCAGACATCTTGCCCCGGCAAGTGACTTATACCACCAAAAAGGTTAAAATCCCCTCTTTTAGAATGTGTAATCAGCTTAGAATAAAAAATGTCAGCCAAAGATTCAGGCGTCCTGACATTTGGGCATCTTATTTTGGAATGCTATTTTAACGGGATAAATTATGACTCTATTGTACGGAAAAACCGAACATTTTCAGAATACAGAGCCAATATTAAAGTTAAACAGTAAGGTCCAGACATCTTGCCCCGGCAAGTGACTTATACCACCAAAAAGGTTTGAAATCCCCTCTTTTAGAATATGTAATCAGCTAAGAATAAAAAATGTCGGCCAAAGATTTAGGCGTCCTTACATTTGGGCATCTTTTTTTGGAATGCTATTTTAACGGGATATGACGCTATTGTTCGGAAAAACCAAACATTTTCAGAATACAGAGCCAATATTAAAGTTAAACAGTAAGATCCAAACATCTTGCCCCGGCAAGTGACTTATACCACCAAAAACGTTGAAATCCCCTCTTTTAGAATATGTAATCAGCTGAAGAATAAAAAATGTCGGCCAAAGATTGAGGCGTCCTGACATTTGGGCATCTTATTTTGGAATGCTATTTTAATGGGATATGATGCCATTGTTCGGAAAAACCGAACATTTTCAGAATACAGAGCCGATATGAAAGTTAAACAGTAAGATCCAGACATCTTGCCCCGGAAAGTGACTTATACCACCAAAAGGGTTAAAATCCTGTCTTTTAGAATATGTAATCAGCTAAGAATAAAAAATGTCGGCCAAAGATTGAGGCGTCCTGACATTTGGGCATCTTATTTTGGAATGCTATTTTAACGGGATAAATTATGACTCTATTGTACGGAAAAACCGAACATTTTCAGAATACAGAGGCGAAATTAAAGTTAAACAGTAAGGTCCAGACATCTTGCCCCGGCAAGTGACCTATATCACCAAAAAGGTTAAAATCCCCTCTTTTAGAATGTGTAATCAGCTTAGAATAAAAAATGTCAGCCAAAGATTCAGGCGTCCTGACATTTGGGCATCTTATTTTGGAATGCTATTTTAACGGGATAAATTATGACTCTATTGTACGGAAAAACCGAACTTTTTCAGAATACAGAGTCAATATTAAAGTTAAACAGTAAGGTCCAGACATCTTGCCCCGGCAAGTGACCTGTACCACCAAAAAGTTGAAATCCCCTCTTTTAGAATATGTAATCAGCTAAGAATAAAAAATGTCGGCCAAAGATTTAGGCGTCCTTACATTTGGGCATCTTTTTTTGGAATGCTATTTTAACGGGATATGACGCTATTGTTCGGAAAAACCAAACATTTTCAGAATACAGAGCCAATATTAAAGTTAAACAGTAAGATCCAAACATCTTGCCCCGGCAAGTGACTTATACCACCAAAAAGGTTGAATTCCCTCTTTTAGAATATGAAATCAGCTAAGAATAAAAAATGTCGGCCAAAAATTGAGGCGTCCTGACATTTGGGCATCTTATTTTGGAATGCTATTTTAACGGGATAAATTATGACTCTATTGTACGGAAAAACCGAACATTTTCAGAATACAGAGGCGAAATTAAAGTTAAACAGTAAGGTCCAGACATCTTGCCCCGGCAAGTGACCTATATCACCAAAAAGGTTGAATTCCCTCTTTTAGAATATGAAATCAGCTAAGAATAAAAAATGTCGGCCAAAAATTGAGGCGTCCTGACATTTGGGCATCTTATTTTGGAATGCTATTTTAACGGGATAAATTATGACTCTATTGTTCGGAAAAACCGAACATTATCAGAATACAGAGCCAATATTAAAGTTAAACAGTAAGATCCAGACATCTTGCCCCGGCAAGTGACTTATACCACCAAAAAGGTTAAAATCCCCTCTTTTAGAATATGTAATCAGCTTAGAATAAAAAATGTCAGCCAAAGATTCAGGCGTCCTTACATTTGGGCATCTTTTTTTGGAATGCTATTTTAACGGGATATGACGCTATTGTTCGGAAAAACCAAACATTTTCAGAATACAGAGCCAATATTAAAGTTAAACAGTAAGATCCAAACATCTTGCCCCGGCAAGTGACTTATACCACCAAAAACGTTGAAATCCCCTCTTTTAGAATATGTAATCAGCTGAAGAATAAAAAATGTCGGCCAAAGATTGAGGCGTCCTGACATTTGGGCATCTTATTTTGGAATGCTATTTTAATGGGATATGATGCCATTGTTCGGAAAAACCGAACATTTTCAGAATACAGAGCCGATATGAAAGTTAAACAGTAAGATCCAGACATCTTGCCCCGGAAAGTGACTTATACCACCAAAAGGGTTAAAATCCTGTCTTTTAGAATATGTAATCAGCTAAGAATAAAAAATGTCGGCCAAAGATTGAGGCGTCCTGACATTTGGGCATCTTATTTTGGAATGCTATTTTAACGGGATAAATTATGACTCTATTGTACGGAAAAACCGAACTTTTTCAGAATACAGAGTCAATATTAAAGTTAAACAGTAAGGTCCAGACATCTTGCCCCGACAAGTGACCTGTACCACCAAAAAGTTGAAATCCCCTCTTTTAGAATATGTAATCAGCTAAGAATAAAAAATGTCGGCCAAAGATTTAGGCGTCCTTACATTTGGGCATCTTTTTTTGGAATGCTATTTTAACGGGATATGACGCTATTGTTCGGAAAAACCAAACATTTTCAGAATACAGAGCCAATATTAAAGTTAAACAGTAAGACCAAACATCTTGCCCCGGCAAGTGACTTATACCACCAAAAAGGTTGAATTCCCTCTTTTAGAATATGGAATCAGCTAAAAATAAAAAATGTCGGCCAAAAATTGAGGCGTCCTGACATTTGGGCATCTTATTTTGGAATGCTATTTTAACGGGATAAATTATGACTCTATTGTACGGAAAAACCGAACATTTTCAGAATACAGAGGCGAAATTAAAGTTAAACAGTAAGGTCCAGACATCTTGCCCCGGCAAGTGACCTATATCACCAAAAAGGTTGAATTCCCTCTTTTAGAATATGAAATCAGCTAAGAATAAAAAATGTCGGCCAAAAATTGAGGCGTCCTGACATTTGGGCATCTTATTTTGGAATGCTATTTTAACGGGATAAATTATGACTCTATTGTTCGGAAAAACAGAACATTATCAGAATACAGAGCCAATATTAAAGTTAAACAGTAAGATCCAGACATCTTGCCCCGGCAAGTGACTTATACCACCAAAAAGGTTAAAATCCCCTCTTTTAGAATGTGTAATCAGCTAAGAATAAAAAATGTCGGCCAAAGATTGAGGCGTCCTGACATTTGGGCATCTTATTTTGGAATGCTATTTTAACGGGATAAATTATGACTCTACTGTACGGAAAAACCGAACATTTTCAGAATACAGAGCCAATATTAAAGTTAAACAGTAAGGTCCAGACATCTTGCCCCGGCAAGTGACCTGTACCACCAAAAGGTTGAAATCCCCTCTTTTAGAATATGTAATCAGCTAAGAATAAACAATGTCGGCCAAAGATTTAGGCGTCCTTACATTTGGGCATCTTTTTTTGGAATGCTATTTTAACGGGATATGACGCTATTGTTCGGAAAAACCAAACATTTTCAGAATACAGAGCCAATATTAAAGTTAAACAGTAAGATCCAAACATCTTGCCCCGGCAAGTGACTTATACCACCGAAAAGGTTGAATTCCCTCTTTTAGAATATGAAATCAGCTAAGAATAAAAAATGTCGGCCAAAAATTGAGGCGTCCTGACATTTGGGCATCTTATTTTGGAATGCTATTTTAACGGGATAAATTATGACTCTATTGTACGGAAAAACCGAACATTTTCAGAATACAGAGGCGAAATTAAAGTTAAACAGTAAGGTCCAGACATCTTGCCCCGGCAAGTGACCTATATCACCAAAAAGGTTGAATTCCCTCTTTTAGAATATGAAATCAGCTAAGAATAAAAAATGTCGGCCAAAAATTGAGGCGTCCTGACATTTGGGCATTTTATTTTGGAATGCTATTTTAACGGGATAAATTATGACTCTATTGTTCGGAAAAACCGAACATTCTCAGAATACAGAGCCAATATTAAAGTTAAACAGTAAGATCCAGACATCTTGCCCCGGCAAGTGACTTATACCACCAAAAAGGTTAAAATCCCCTCTTTTAGAATGTGTAATCAGCTTAGAATAAAAAATGTCAGCCAAAGATTCAGGCGTCCTGACATTTGGGCATCTTATTTTGGAATGCTATTTTAACGGGATATGACGCTATTGTTCGGAAAAACCAAACATTTTCAGAATACAGAGCCAATATTAAAGTTAAACAGTAAGATCCAGACATCTTGCCCCGGCAAGTGACTTATACCACCAAAAAGGTTAAAATCCCCTCTTTTAGAATGTGTAATCAGCTTAGAATAAAAAATGTCAGCCAAAGATTCAGGCGTCCTGACATTTGGGCATCTTATTTTGGAATGCTATTTTAACGGGATAAATTATAACTCTATTGTTCGGAAAAACCGAACATTCTCAGAATACAGAGCCAATATTACAGTTAAACAGTAAGATCCAGACATCTTGCCCCGGCAAGTGACTTATACCACCAAAAAGGTTAAAATCCCCTCTTTTAGAATGTGTAATCAGCTTAGAATAAAAAATGTCAGCCAAAGATTCAGGCGTCCTGACATTTGGGCATCTTATTTTGGAATGCTATTTTAACGGGATAAATTATGACTCTATTGTACGGAAAAACCGAACTTTTTCAGAATACAGAGCCAATATTAAAGTTAAACAGTAAGGTCCAGACATCTTGCCCCGGCAAGTGACTTATACCACCAAAAAGGTTAAAATCCCCTCTTTTAGAATGTGTAATCAGCTTAGAATAAAAAATGTCAGCCAAAGATTCAGGCGTCCTGACATTTGGGCATCTTATTTTGGAATGCTATTTTAACGGGATAAATTATGACTCTATTGTACGGAAAAACCGAACATTTTCAGAATACAGAGGCGAAATTAAAGTTAAACAGTAAGGTCCAGACATCTTGCCCCGGCAAGTGACCTATATCACCAAAAAGGTTGAATTCCCTCTTTTAGAATATGAAATCAGCTAAGAATAAAAAATGTCGGCCAAAAATTCTGGCGTCCTGACATTTGGGCATCTTATTTTGGAATGCTATTTTAACGGGATAAATTATAACTCTATTGTTCGGAAAAACCGAACATTCTCAGAATACAGAGCCAATATTACAGTTAAACAGTAAGATCCAGACATCTTGCCCCGGCAAGTGACTTATACCACCAAAAAGGTTAAAATCCCCTCTTTTAGAATGTGTAATCAGCTTAGAATAAAAAATGTCAGCCAAAGATTCAGGCGTCCTGACATTTGGGCATCTTATTTTGGAATGCTATTTTAACGGGATAAATTATGACTCTATTGTACGGAAAAACCGAACTTTTTCAGAATACAGAGCCAATATTAAAGTTAAACAGTAAGATCCAGACATCTTGCCCCGGCAAGTGACTTATACCACCAAAAAGGTTAAAATCCCCTCTTTTAGAATGTGTAATCAGCTAAGAATACAAAATGTCGGCCAAAGATTCAGGCGTCCTGACATTTGGGCATCTTATTTTGGAATGCTATTTTAACGGGATAAATTATGACTCTATTGTACGGAAAAACCGAACATTTTCAGAATACAGAGGCGAAATTAAAGTTAAACAGTAAGGTCCAGACATCTTGCCCCGGCAAGTGACCTATATCACCAAAAAGGTTGAATTCCCTCTTTTAGAATATGAAATCAGCTAAGAATAAAAAATGTCGGCCAAAAATTGAGACGTACTGACATTTGGGCATCTTATTTTGGAATGCTATTTTAACGGGATAAATTATGACTCTATTGTTCGGAAAAACCGAACATTTTCAGAATACAGAGTCAATATTAAAGTTAAACAGTAAGATCCAGACATCTTGCCCCGGCAAGTGACTTATACCACCAAAAAGGTTAAAATCCCCTCTTTTAGAATGTGTAATCAGCTAAGAATAAAAAATGTCGGCCAAAGATTCAGGCGTCCTGACATTTGGGCATCTTATTTTGGAATGCTATTTTAACGGAATAAATTATGACTCTATTGTACGGAAAAACCGAACATTTTCAGAATACAGAGCCAATATTAAAGTTAAACAGTAAGGTCCAGACATCTTGCCCCGGCAAGTGACCTATACCACCAAAAGGTTTGAAATCCCCTCTTTTAGAATATGTAATCAGCTAAGAATAAAAAATGTCGGCCAAAGATTTAGGCGTCCTGACATTTGGGCATCTTATTTTGCAATGCTATTTTAACGGGATATGACGCCATTGTTCGGAAAAACCGAACATTTTCAGAATACAGAGCCGAAATTAAAGTTAAACAGTAAGGACCAAACATCTTGCCCCGGCAAGTGACCTATATCACCAAAAAGGTTGAAATCCCCTCTTTTAGAATATGAAATCAGCTAAGAATAAAAAATGTCGGCCAAAGATTTAGGCTTCCTGACATTTGGGCATCTTATTTTGGAATGCTATTTTAACGGGATATGACGCCATTGTTCGGAAAATTCAAAAACCGATAATTTTCAGAATACAGAGCTAATATTAAAGTTAAACAGTAAGGTCCAGAAATCTTGCTCCGGCAAGCGACCTATACCACCAGAAAGCTGGAAGATATTACTCATTACATTGGTAATATTATTTTGAACTAGAAGACAAAATAATCTAAATTTTTTTTAAGGCGAGAATCTAGAAGCATCTAAAGAGAATGAGCGATATTTTTTTTTTCCTTTTATGTTTTACCCTTTTGAAGACACCTTAATTGGTCGCTGAACTTGTGGTCGCTTGATTCAAAGAACGTAGGCCTAGACCTGGCCTAGGCAAAATTATTACTAAATTTAACCATGGAAACTGAAGACACAGAGTTGGATGTTGAAGGCGTGGATGATGATGGGTGAATAATGCCATTATTTTGATTCTATTTGCTTAGTTTTCAATGTTTGATAAGTCACAGAGGGTTCTCAAATTACCTCCAGATTTAGGTACGTACGAGTACGAGACCGAGTGAAATTTATCATCACAGTCCCATACGCATCAGTTCATGTCCAAATGTCTAGACTAGCCTGTAATCCAGCTAACAAGTACTACTGGTAACAGTGGAAGTTAAAAAACTGATTCAGCTGAGGACGCAGGTTCAAAACTGAGTCACGTCTTTCAGATGGTGACGTTTAAAGGTCTGTCCCCAGAAGTAAATAATCATTATCTGATTGATACACGTCTGTAAAAACCCACACATTGCATTAGGTAGCCTTAAGCTTAAAGGGAAAGTCCACCCTGAAATTAAGTTAGTTTTAATAGGAGTAGAAAAATGAGAGAAACAAGTCAGTGAAAGTTTGAGCAAATTCCGATTAAAAATAAGGAAGTTAGGATTTTTTAAGTTGTGATCAATCAAACACAAATTGGCAACTCTATGACGTAAAATGCGAGCTCAACTTCCATTTGCTTAGTACTAAAAAAATCTAAAATTTTCATTTTCCCTCAAGAAAAATTTCAACCATACATGCACCCTATACTCCCCCTGCAAGGAACAAATATATATTCCGTCATCAATAACGAAGAAAACATGATTTTATGGAATATTATGCACAAAGCAAATGAAGGAGAGCTCGTATAATACGTCACAGAGTTGCCAATTTGTATTTGATTGATCACAACTTCAATAATTCATAACTTTCTTATTTTCATTCAGAATTTGTTCAAACTTTCACTCACCTGATTTTCTTATTATTCTGCCTCTATCGAAACAAACTTACTTTTGGGGTGGACTTTTCCTTTAAGGGCTCTCTGGAAATGTTTTTTTATGATATTGTATTCCAGGGGGCCGTTTCTCGAAACCAACTCCATGACAGTCATATCTTTGTCGCCGACCTACGGAGATGTCATGAAGTGGATAAACCGTTTCACAAAGCCATGACAGACATGATATCGATATAGACTATCGCGATACTAGCAGCGAGTCAAGAACATAGTCTTTGTCACGATCCATTTGATTTATGAAGAATAACCCAAAACAAGTTTTGGGGCTAAAATTGTTCAAAAAGAAAAAAATACAAATAAATTCTCCTAAAATAAATAATAAATAGTGTCATTATCATATTTACATCATCAAACGATTTGAATATTTCTGTAAAGTTTCTTAAATTGAAGAAAAACCGGTGAGTGTATTTTTTTCGACAGTCGAATCAAAAGTTAGTTGAAGGATACCGTAATGTGATAGTTTATCAATACATACTTTTTTGTTTATTGTGACGAGGAATTTTAGGCAAAATGCCTTTTCTCAGCCAGTTTTTATTCTAGAGTCTCATAAATACTCGTTATATAATTGATTTGATATTGAAAATATAATTTGGAAGAAGTAATTAGAGAGGGAATAATAATGCACATCGGCCCCAAAGGTATGACGGTATCCTAAGAAAAGACTATGGATCGACTATGGAAAATGGTGTGTAACATTCTTATCTCTCTTATTTATATGTTATAGTTTAATGATTTGTGATTTAATGTTTATATTCAGCTTTTTAAAGTTTCTGTATAATTTGTATTCTCACTTTTGTACATTTGCATTTCGCATCCCAGAGAATTACGTACCGAACTCGTCTATATTTTTCTCAAAATGATAGTGAAACTAATCGTCCATTTCGCGGCCCATGGAATGGCAACAAACTGACTTGTGATGGCACTTTATAGCAATTAAAAAGATATGACGGGTTCGGAGCAGTGACAACTCGCTTGTCGCGGAAGTTGTCGCTCATCTTGGTAAAGACGGCTTCGTGAAACACTTAGCTGACAAGTTGCGCGACAGTGGCGAGATGTCGTTGATCTTGTAGTTATGACGGTTTCGAGAAACGGCCCCCTGAGAGCCTTAACCGGCTCCCATACCCCTGCACGGAGAGGCATGTAAACAAAACTCAAAAGTGGTCCAAAATCACACTTTCCAGTACCCGACCAATATTGGACAGTGGCTTTGATAAATTGTATGGGAATTGTGATCGTAATTACACCCAGAATATCATAATCAGAGGTAAAAATCACGAAATCAAAGCAATCTGACTGGCACTTCCGTCATTGTGGGTAAATTGTGCTGCTTCCGTATAATGCGCTGTATGAGTGTTATTCAGCGCATTATACGGAAGCAGCACATTTACGAGGTGCCAGTCACAGGTCATCACCATTGTGTAGAGATCGTGAATTCACACGGTACACGTGAAAAGGGAGCTAAGCTGTATCGGTCTGGTAAGAAAATTGCTTTTATTTCGTAATTTTTTCCTCTGATTATGATATTCTGGGTGTAATTACGATCACAATTCCCATACAATTTATCAAAGCCACTGTCCAATATTGGTCGGGTACTGGAAAGTGTGATTTTGGACCACTTTTGAGTTTTGTTTACATGCCTCTCCTTGCAGGGGTATGGGAGCCGGTTAAGGCTCTCTGGAATACAATATCATAAAAAAACGTTTCCAGAGAGCCCTTAAGGCTAGCATTAGGAGCATCACTATCCAGGCTGCCGGCTGCCTGTGTAGTAAAAGTCACTCCAGCAAAGCATAGAGAGTCATAGACAGAAATAACCGTCTGATATGGGTCATTTCTTTAATAAAACTGACATTTGTTGACATTCCCCATATACAGACGGTACTACAGAGGTCTCGCACCGAGGAGGTAATCTGGCCAATCCAGCTGCCACTTATGGTGATAGACTCTAGATGATAGATCTATTTAGATCTAATTTTCTGATTTATAAATAAGATGTAAATTAAGTATATGTATCATACTCCTATTTACACTAAATAATAATAATTGACCTATTATACAAATGTGAAATTAATGGACTTACTTATATGATTTATCCAATTTTTTTCTCCGAACCATGAAACGTACCGTTCATCCATTCAAACTAGTAATCTATGACATCACTCGGCCGATATATTTCCGGGTCAACCTACCAAAACATAGCGAATGTCCAATCAGAGCACTCGTTTCATATTGGGTTTATGAATATTCATATATCACTGGGTTGACTCGTACGTAGCTATTGGATGTTCGAAAAAAAGAAAGAATGTTCATTAATTAAAACCAAGATGGATGACAACGAATCATGTCGACTACGAGACTTTCTCGGATTAATCATTAATTTAGGATCTAAATGAGCAAGCTATCGTAAGTCAAAGCCATATTTGTTTGTTATTTTTTATATTTTTATTAGCCTATTGTAATATTGCACCAAAAGTGCATTTATGAGGATGTAAAGAGTGAAAATCTCGTTGCATATCTCATTCATCGCGGCCCTGCCGAACCGAACCATTTGTTCCACTAGTACGGCATAGGCCGTACTTCAGTCTACACATGTATGTATAGAGGCGGTCAGTGGAGCCAGATGCAATCTCAGCGGAACCACCGTCGATATCAGAGACTGAAGCTTTCGGTCTAAGAGAGTCATAGACCGAAAACTTCAGTCTCTGTAATCGTCGGTTGTTCCACTGAGACTACGTCTGGCTCCACTAGACCTCCGATTAGAGAGACTGAAGTTCGTCCTATCGGGACTGTGCGGGACTGTACGGAACAAATGGTTCGGTTCGACCGGACCGCGATGAATGAGATATGCAACGAGATTTTCACTCTTTACATCCTCATCACTGCTGCAATATTACAATAATTATAATAAAAATAAAAAATAACATATATAGCTTATTTGACTAACGATAGCTTGCTCATTTAGATCCTAAATTAATGATTAATCCGAGAAAGTCTCGTCGTCAACATTATCTGTCTTGGTTTTAGTTGATGAATATTCATTTTTTCTTTTCGAACGTCCAATAGCTACCGTAGCTACGTACGAGTCAGCTCGGCTTGACCAACGAACTCACACGAAACGAGTTTTCTGATTGGCCATTGGCTATGTTTTAGTTGGTTGACCCGGAAATATATCAGCCGCCGGGTCATAGTTCGAATGCATGAACGTACTGCTTCGCGGTTCTGAGATAAAATTGGATAACTCATAATAAATAAGTCCGTAAAATTCACATTTTATAATAGGTTAGCAAATTTTGAAAACTGTAATTAGGAGGTATATATACCGACGTAATTTACATCTGATTTAGAAATCAGAAAATTAGATCTAAATAAAGAAAATCAGGGAGAAAATGTCGTGAACGAAAAGATGTTCATCGCTGGCTCTAGCTACCCCCACGTGATCTCTGTACCACCGTCTGTATTTGGGAATGTCAACAAATGTCAGTTTTATTAAAGAAATGACCAAATCAGACGGTTATTTCTGTCTAAGAGAGTCAATGCTAATGCGTATTGACCTCTAGCACTGCATGCTTGCTGTGAGCAGAGCTACCAAGTATCATGCATTTCGAGGGTCCGAAAATGCTCTTACGCACGACGTGCGCGCTAGATTTTGAAAAAACGGTATACCTTATACGTGTGTTATACCCTCGCCCGCGCACTCGCGCGCCGAATCATGAAAATGTCACGCATTGCCGATCTTTGAACTTAATTGGCGTCTCTGTGTGAGGAAGGTACTATTAGACCTATACACAAATATACACACCACACAATATTGCATAGACTGCACACAGTCATGTCGATGCAGCTGTAAGCAAAGTTTGACACTAGACTTACAATTTGAATTTTTAAATTATTCTTTTTAGCATCAGTATTAGTTTTAAAAAATGTATTTTACTGCTATTTAGGTGTCATCAATTGTCACTAAGACCATGTAAAAAAATATACATGTTAAGCGTCCCCGCCCACTTCCTTTTTGGGGGCCGCCTCCTTTTTTTTATTTATTTATTTATTTATTTTTTTATTTATTTTTTTTTATTTATTTTTTTTAAAGAAAAAAAACATGAAAAACACTGCTAAAATCGATCTATTTCTGATTTTAAAAAAATCGGCGACCATCTTGAAAAATAGCCCGACTGACAGGGAAAATGTACCGAGCGGCCATTTTGAGCGGCCATTTTGAAAGAAAAAAAAAAAAAAAAAAAGGGCGTCCTTCCTATTTTTCGAAAAAACAGGACGCTAATGTTTTTTTTTTTTATTTGGACTAAAGTACAGATTTTGAGTGAAATCAGTTGAGTTTTGTATAGTGGTGTTTGAAATGTTGAGAATCAAAAGCACAGCTTTTACTACACAGCCAGGATAGTGATGCTCCTATGTGCATTGCGCGACCATGCAAAATTGGTCAATTTTTTTTTTTCAAATCGAGATTCAAACCTTTATTCTTTGTGATCCTGAAGGTGATACTCAATAAATGAGGTGTCATATGATATGAAAGAGCAGGTGAATCCCCATATTTCCAAAGGGGCTGCATCTCGGAATTCTAAAAATATCTTTGTCAAAACAGCGATTTAAACATTGTGTCCTGGCCAGCTCTGAGGTTTGACACTTTTGAGATATGCAGCCCTGATCAATAAGTAGTCCCAGTCCTAAGGAATATATGTATGCGCTTATTTTTTCGCTAGCCCCCAGGGATCACAAAGAATTACAGTTTAAAAATACCCTACCCCCCTTTTTGTTGGATCAGCTAATTAGGGAGGCGTGCGCTCAGCTCAGTCCAAACCATGGTTACATCGCGTAACACATCTCCGCGTACGAACGAAACCCACATTATAGTGAATGAAAGTATGGCTAGCCGTTCGCTGCACGTTGTCTCCGCGATATTGCCATTGACTATAACGTGTATTCACTTCCGGGTTTTATTGTGCGAACGGCTAGCCATACTAGTCAATGGCAAATATCGCTGAGACAACGTGGCTAAAGCTGCAAGTTGCGCATGACATGCGTACGCTATGCATACGCTTGCATATCGCGCGATACAGCCGTTTGGCTAAATTGAGCAAAACAACATAACTCTGCGTGTACGTCTTTTTCGTCGATTCTGACCAAATCGATATGAATATTGCAGAGTTTTGGAGGGGCTGTATATTTGATGGAAACATCGATGAGACTTGAAATTTGAAATGCATTATATTGATTACATTTTTTAATTAAATATCAAACTAAAACGGTGAAAAACGATCCCAAATTTAAAATTGAAAAATCGTTCAGACACCCTAGTAAAAGCTGTGCTTTTGATTCTCAACATTTCAAACACCACTGTACAAAACTCAACTGATTTCACTCAAAATCGGTACTTTAGTGACAATTGATGACACCTAAATAGCAGTAAAATACATTTTTTTCAACTTACTGATGTTAAAAAGAATAATTTAAAAATTCAAATTGTAAGTTTTGACGAACAAAAACGAAAAAAATGAGATACAAAATTACAGTAAAATTCACCATTTCTTTTAGAGCGAGGAAGAATTGCCTCGTATGAACAGAAAGAAAATTTAATAATCTCAATCCTTGTGAAATATCTCTTTTCATAGTTGCTTGATAGGGTCGTATCAGAGAAAAACATACCCCAATGTCCGAATCTCATCGAACAAAAATAATCCTTTGTTGTCGCAAAATTGTTTGATCAGTCCCATACATTCAAATGTGTGTCATGTCTGAACCTCGCGTGTGCGTTGGCTATACATGTCTTGGCAGCCGACTGCAGCTGTTTCGATCTGGCCTGCACTGGGCCTAAGAGGCATGCGCAGTACATCGCTGAGATCGATGACGTCATGTTCAATGAGTTCGCTGACTACAACTTTTAAAAATGAAGCCCCATGAAAAAGAACGTTATAACCAAAAAAAATACAGCGGAGAAGCGAAAATTTCGCCCATGTATAGATTCAACCCTAATGAATATTCATACCAAGTCTCTACTTCGTGCATTGCTTGATAGGGTCATCACATAATAAAGTAGACGTCGTGTTTTTCGAGGGGCGAAGCTCAAAACACATTAATATCTCAAGTTTTATTCCATGGAATTTCGTATTTATTTCACTGACATCAAATTCATAATAATTTTAGTTAGTATGGAAAGTTTCATAGCGATATTGGCAGTAATAAAGGCGCAACGCAAATTTTAAGATTTGACATTCTAGCACACACATGTTCGGATTCACGCAGATGTCCGTTGGTTATTCAAATAGAACGGGCCGCTAAT
Organism: Strongylocentrotus droebachiensis; assembly: GCA_035222895.1. NCBI lineage: Eukaryota > Metazoa > Echinodermata > Echinoidea > Camarodonta > Strongylocentrotidae > Strongylocentrotus > Strongylocentrotus droebachiensis. The sequence continues at coordinate 34,506 of JAVYIG010005176.1, forward strand.
GATATGCAAATTGGGGTGCTCCGCTGTGCCTGCGTGGAGATACCTAGACAGAAATAACCGTCTGGTATGGGTCATTCTTTAATAAAACATACACAGATGGTATGACCGTAGTATAGGCTGTGTGGGGAAGATATCACGACTACCGGTAGATTTTAGTCGTAAGGCCCCTCCCACAAACAGGACAAAGTTGAGGAGAAATGCATCATTTCTCCTCAATTGCAGTAATTTTCTAGATATCATGACTGTCGGTAAGAGTTCCTTTTGTACCCTTCCCAAGAAATTGAAGGGAAAAAATGAAATAAAGGGACTTGCCAAGCTTTTGGCTACTTCTCGATAACCCTGTAAGTTGGGGCTTTGAACGGATTGGAAGATCGGAGCGATACCCTTGCACCTGTGATCGGTGTCAGCAAAAAAAATCGGCAGATTTTTTTATTTTTTTTTAATGCTGAAAATTTTCAAGTTTTTGACTATCAAATACTTCAAAAAGAATTCATAGCTGGGATTATTTTGTCATTTGGAGTTGTTGTAGACCATGTTTGTTGAGATATTTAGTGCCTTTTCATGACTTTGAAATTAATAATATTGGTCTAAGAGAAGGGGCAAAACATGCATTATAATCCAAGATGCATGCCGCCAGCATGTTTTGCCTCTTCTCTTAGACCAAAGTCATGAAAAGGCACTAAATATCAACAAACATGGTCTACAACAACTCCAAATGACAAAATAATCCCAGCTCGGCGATCGGAAATTATTATCCGATCACACCAGATCGGCTCGAGATCGGTCCCCCGATCCAATGATTGGTTACTGGCCTACTTCTCGATGATCCATGTTAAGCCTTCTGACTGACAGTAATCAAAATGGCGGCTTATGAATATTCAAATACGATATGAGGATGGATGACCTCCGCGCGTCGCGTCGAGGATAGCGCATGCACAAATGTGAAGCAGACAACTCGAGAACTCAAACGCGCACGTCTATGAATGAGGTCAATGGGTGGAGACTCAAAACCTTTGTCATGAATATTCATTACTTTGATTCAAGATGGCTGACGATAGTCACAGTCTCAAGACAGTCAAGTGGAAGAGATAATACAACTTTTTGGAAGAACATTTCATATGCAGAGGTCCAAGTTACGTATTTTATGAATGTTTATCATGTGTGTTTTCATTAAAAATTCTAATTGTAGTTGTTTGTGGCTGTGATTATGACAAGCCTCAGGGCAGTATCGTCTTATGGTATACCCGTAGACTGTATCTTCCACGTACGATGGCATAGACGATCATTCAGTCTCTATAATCGGAGGTCTAGTGGAGCCAGACGTAGTCTCAGTCGAACAACCGACGATATAGAGAGACTGAAGCTTTTGGTCTAGGAGATACCCTACTAAAACATACCCAAAATAAAGTAAGATCTTGAGTTAAAAGTTGTTATGTTTATTACCTGTTTCGTGTCAATTTTCTTAATAAACTCTACCAGGAATCATTCTTGTTGCTCTCCGTTGCACAGCTTCAATCTTACCTTCATATGCCATTAAACGGGGATTCTATGATACTGTACAATATACTGTATATATAAACAAGATGTGGGCATACCAGAGATTTGTAAGGAGGTATGAAGATGTCCTAGTTAGTATTGTCACTAAAGTACTGAATTCTGTGAGTTTTGTACAGTGGCAGTGTGCACACCGGTAATACTAGCGCGTTATAGCCACTGCTGACAGCCGCACTGGACTGCGAGCTTCTGTTGTGGGGAGATGGGAGATATAGCGCCATCTTGCGGCAAATAAGCATACGTATGTTTACAATATGGCGGCCTCCAGACACCAAAAAATTCAAGCAAGAAATCCTGCACGCTAATCTCACTTCCATAGTTCCATTTCATTGGTTTAAGGTTGAAAGTTGAAACTCAATATTATGTGAAAGTTGTAACAGAAAAGGTAATCTTTATTTTATAATTCTACAGGGGCGATTTTTAATTTTGCAATCGCCCCTGAGAGCATTCTGATGGAGGCGATTATGTAGGTCAAGGGGACAAATCGCCCGTCGCCCCCATGTAGTTTGAGCCTTGGACTACCAGATGATCTGATTCAAGGACTGTTCAATTATTACTCGGCTATTTTCAAATTTGGGTTTCCAAGTTGCAAATTTAATGTCAAATAGTAGTTTTCCTCTCTTCATGAATGATTTACTGTGGACCAATCCAAGTCAATTCTAGCACTAACACTAACTGCTATAATGTATGGTTTTGATTTTGATTTCCACAAAATAAGTGCAGCTGAAATCATGAATGCTAAAGTGGCCTGATCACAGGCAGCTCACAGTAGAGAGAATAAACTTGAAGTTTATTTCTATTTCCTGATCAGGCACCTTGCTATTGAGATCATGTTCTTTTATTTCATATTGTGTCTTTACTACATACAGCCCATCATCATTAGGCCTTGCTATTGAGATCCTGTTCTTTTATTTCATATTGTGTCTTTACTACATACAGCCCATCATCATTAGGCCTTGGTATGGATCCTAATGAGCTACCATCTGCTAGTTCTCATCTCTCACCAGAGCTCTCCCAGCATCCATGGCTCACATTTGATGAACAGGTAAAATTAGTAACACTATGAACATGACTGACAAAGAAAGCGGACAAAATATACAGTTCCTCAGGTAGATAAAGGAACATCCCTTCACTGCTATTATGTAAAAATGTGTAGAACAGGTGCCACATGCATATTCACCTGTTCTACACATTTTTACATAATAGTAGTGAAGGGATGTTCCTTTGTCTACCTGAGGAACTGTATATTTTGTCCGCTTTCTTTGTCAGTCATGTTCATAGTGTAAGCCCCCTGAACTCATCATTGAAATTCCACTACATAACTTGAAATGGATATCATGAATAACATTTTGGCAACAGATGGAAAACAGGTGACGGTCTTATAAAAAAGGAAAAAGGGATGTTACAAAAATAGAAGATTTAATATATTCTGAAGCCCTTTCATCCTTCTTTCCCTTTTATTACAAATATATAATCTTAAAGGGGCATGTTCCCCGTATTCCAGAGGGCGTTCAAAATACGTACCCGCTGGCGGACGGTGCTAGCTGCCTATTGACATCAACAGAATACGGCTCTTACGCAGATGGCATGTTCCGAATGCCCGGACAATGCCGATTATCGCATACATGTGCCAAAGTAATACGAATCGCAGTTCGGCTCTAAGATTCGGCTGCTGTTTCCGCCCACTTTCGTGACGTCGCGATCGGCACCAATCAGCTGGCTTGGCGAAGGCAGGCCAGGCCGCGCGTACTTTGATTGACAGCTGTATGCAAATTAGAAGTCGACCTTCGGAACCAAGATGGCGATGACTAGAGCAGCGATAACTACACTGGCGGGAACATGCCCCTTTAATGGAACAGTTATATGTACCACATTGATAACCTAATGACGCTTTCATATTATGCAGTTGCTCATTTGAATATGCCACCATTCATCATTTTAGATGATGTATGGGTACACATTCTTCTAAGCTTTTATTCTAAGATTCATTACAAAGCTTCTTCTAAACACTTTATAGAGTAAAATAAATTCAGGATATTTCAAACCTCACATGAGAAAAGATGGTTTACTTTCTTATTATTATATTCTAGTATAATATAATGCAAAATTATTTCCAAAGCAACACTAAGACACATAGCTTATGGATGTTTTTAATGAAATAATCAAGGATTAGATATGTTTTTGTTTTCTCAGTTCAACTCTCACATCCCTACTGTGATTCTACACGATGATATGGATGAAAGTAGCAGAGCCACTATTCATCAGATGATCAAGGAAGAGAAGTATCCTTTTAATATCTCACTCCCATTCGTACAAGATCAGTATCCTTTAAATATCTCACTCCCATTCGTACAAGGTTGAAGTATCCTTTAAATATCTAACTCCCATTCGTACAAGGTTGAAGTATCCTTTAAATATTTCACTCCCATTCGTATAAGGTTGAAGTATCCTTTAAATATCTCACTCCCATTCGTAAAAGGTTGAAGTATCCTTTAAATATCTCACTCCCATTCGTACAAGGTTGAAGTATCCTTTATATATCTCACTCCCATTCGTACAAGGTTGAAGTATCCTTTAAATATCTCACTCCCATTCGTACAAGAGCAGTATCCTTTAAATATCTCACTCCCATTCGTACAAGAGCAGTATCCTTTAAATATCTCACTCCCATTCGTAAAAGAGCAGTATCCTTTAAATATCTCACTCCCATTCGTACAAGGTTGAAGTATCCTTTAAATATTTCACTCCCATTCGTATAAGGTTGAAGTATCCTTTAAATATCTCACTCCCATTCGTACAAGAGCAGTATCCTTTAAATATCTCACTCCCATTCGTACAAGGTTGAAGTATCCTTTATATATCTCACTCCCATTCGTACAAGGTTGAAGTATCTTTTAAATATCTCACTCCCATTCGTAAAAGAGCAGTATCCTTTAAATATCTCACTCCCATTCGTACAAGGTTGAAGTATCCTTTAAATATTTCACTCCCATTCGTATAAGGTTGAAGTATCCTTTAAATATCTCACTCCCATTCGTACAAGAGCAGTATCCTTTAAATATCTCACTCCCATTCGTACAAGGTTGAAGTATCCTTTATATATCTCACTCCCATTCGTACAAGGTTGAAGTATCCTTTAAATATCTCACTCCCATTCGTACAAGAGCAGTATCCTTTAAATATCTCACTCCCATTCGTACAAGAGCAGTATCCTTTAAATATCTCACTCCCATTCGTACAAGAGCAGTATCCTTTAAGTATCTCACTCCCATTCGTACAAGGTTGAAGTATCCTTTAAATATCTCACTCCAATTCGTACAAGAGCAGTATCCTTTAAATATCTCACTCCAATTCGTACAAGAGCAGTATCCTTTAAATATCTCACTCCCATTCGTATAAGGTTGAAGTATCCTTTAAATATCTCACTCCCATTCGTACAAGAGCAGTATCCTTTAAATATCTCACTCTCATTTGTACAAGATCAGTATCCTTTATATATCTCACTCCCATTCGTACAAGGTTGAAGTATCCTTTAAATATCTCACTCCCATTCGTACAAGAGCAGTATCCTTTAAATATCTCACTCCCATTCGTACAAGAGCAGTATCCTTTAAATATCTCACTCCCATTCGTACAAGAGCAGTATCCTTTAAATATCTCACTCCCATTCGTACAAGAGCAGTATCCTTTAAATATCTCACTCCCATTCGTACAAGAGCAGTATCCTTTAAATATGTCACTCCCATTCGTACAAGAGCAGTATCCTTTAAATATCTCACTCCCATTCGTACAAGATCAGTATCCTTTAAATATCTCACTCCCATTCGTACAAGGTTGAAGTATCCTTTAAATATCTCACTCCCATTCGTACAAGGTTGAAGTATCCTTTAAATATCTCACTCCCATTCGTACAAGAGCAGTATCCTTTAAATATCTCACTCCAATTCGTACAAGAGCAGTATCCTTTAAATATCTCACTCCCATTCGTACAAGAGCAGTATCCTTTAAATATCTCACTCCCATTCGTACAAGAGCAGTATCCTTTAAATATCTCACTCCCATTCGTACAAGAGCAGTATCCTTTAAATATCTCACTCCCATTCGTACAAGAGCAGTATCCTTTAAATATCTCACTCCCATTCGTACAAGAGCAGTATCCTTTAAATATGTCACTCCCATTCGTACAAGAGCAGTATCCTTTAAATATCTCACTCCCATTCGTACAAGGTTGAAGTATCCTTTAAATATCTCACTCCCATTCGTACAAGAGCAGTATCCTTTAAATATCTCACTCCCATTCGTACAAGGTTGAAGTATCCTTTAAATATCTCACTCCCATTCGTACAAGAGCAGTATCCTTTAAATATCTCACTCCAATTCGTACAAGGTTGAAGTATCCTTTAAATATCTCACTCCCATTCGTACAAGGTTGAAGTTAGGAGCTGCACCACATACATTAGTCACATAATGTGTAGTTGAATTTGGCCAAGGTGGCCTTGAACAGTTATTCATCCAGAGCTGACAGATTATACATGTATGCTTCTACAGTGTATGTATACTTTTATTTCCTTAACCTCTAACTAATGCAGCTCTTATTTACAGACAAAAAAAATTATGAGGTAGGTTTTAAGAATTTGATATGAATTGAAATTATTGAATTACATTATATTAGTTGCATGACATACATTACCTATCAAGTAATGAACTTGATGGTAATGATCGTGTGGCTGCAGCGAGGTCAACAACAAATCAGAGTCTAAACAAAGGCTTCTACAGGAATTCATAGCTCTTTAATTGGAGTAATCGTATCGTTTCAATTCTGTGAAAACTGTGGATAAATCACAGATAAAGAATTATAAATACAAGTACATCATAGCATCATAAATATAGCAATAAACACAGTCTCTTTGAGAAACTCATAAAACAATGTACATTGTGTCATGATCTTCATAACTCATTAAAATAACCCCAGTTCCTATTCTAGTCCATCTGCATTATGGCTTTACATAAATACAAACTCACAATTACAAATGTCTCAGCTAGACTTCACTATAGCTTGTTTAAACAATAAACTAAACAATTATAAATTCCAAATCTCTACTTTGTGCTTCAGCACTCTCATAATAATCTTCAAAGTATTTAACAATATCTTCACTAGTTATCAATGTTTTTAATACAAGGTAAAATGTACATACATCATAACAGCAACGGCTTGCATGTCTGACGGTACATTACATACTAGCATCAACATCTCTCAAAACATACACACTAAATTACACTTTATGTTTCGACAATTCATAGAAATACATTCAATATATATTATAACAAAACTAACCTCTTTGCCTGACATAATGACAACCTTAGGACTGAAATCTCCTTGATGCTCTGGCAAAAAGGGGATTCTAGTTGTACCTCAACACAACCATATCTATGTAGCCTTCTGAGTGTTTAATATCAAGTGAATATCAATAGATGGTGCTATACTAGGCACCTTGCCTGAGGAAGTGCTATTTCAAATACATGTGTATTTATGTCATGCATCATTAGTACAAGAAACAAATGACTTGGGTGATAAAGTATTTACAAGTGCACTGTCACAACAGATCGTATTTGGGGCAGGCGAAATTTAGTTACAGTTGTGTGAAAAATATGGCATAATGCTGCACACATTGAACTCCAGCAAGCTGATTGAACACAAAGTATTTTTATTTCCAGTGTTCTAAGCATATGGCAGAGGTGCCAACCAGTATGATTTAATCGTTTTTAGTACGATAATAAGAGTGGAATACGATAATACGATATCACCTCTTAAAATACAATTTTTTTTAATACCCATAAAAACCACGGAATCGCATAGAAACATGTACAAGTAAACCCCTGCAACCCCAACAAAAACTTTGCTTTACAATTTTGTTTCAAAATTTTAATGAAAGAGCAAACATTTTACTTGACCGTACGTACCAGTATCACATTTTTCTGAAATTTTACTGACCCGGGGCCAACCTGCCGTTGGTAGTGTCAAGTTTTTGTGAAAATCTGATTTTTCTCTCCAAAATCTGATTTTTTAGGACACTCAGTCTGTTTTTGTGTCAAGAGGTTGGCATCTCTGATATGGATTTGTTAAGGTGTGATAACAAAATAACACATTTTTGTTTCTTCCTAATTTTAATTCTTAACAGGTGCAAAAATAGAGGATTAAAGACACTCTTCATACCAAAGTAAGTTTTATCTTTTTAATGTTCAATGAGCAGTGGTTTGTTTTAATCAAGTGGTTTGAACTCTACACCCAAGATTTGAAGGTGTTAATAGATTCAACCCTTTGCTTGATAGATAGCCCTTGAGTTAATTAGGAGACCCTTTTACAGGAACTTGTTTTCTTCACACATAGGAGCATCACTATCCTGGCTGTGTAGTAAAAGCTGTGCTTTTGATTCTCAACATTTCAAACACCACTGTACAAAACTCAACTTATTTCACTGAAAATCGGTACTTTAGTGACAATTGATGACACCTTAATAGCAGTAAAATACATTTTTTTAACTTACTGATGTTAAAAAGAATAATTTAAAAATTCAAATTGTAGGTCTACTGACTGTCAAACTTTGCTTACAGCTGCATCGACATGATTGTGTAGAGTCTATGCGATATTGTATGGTGTGTATATTTGTGTATGGGTCTAACAATACCTTCCTCACAGCAAGCATGCAGTGCTAGAGGTCAATACGCATTAGCATTGACTCTCTATGCTTTGCTGGAGTGGTCTAGATGGCATATCAGTTGTATGATGTTATTTGATTCCCAGGAAACCAAAGAAGTTATCTTCCTTTAATACGAGATGGACAGAAGAGGAGAAGGATCTTTTCAAGAAGGGTATTGTGAGTACACATCTCAATTTACTGCATAACCTGTATATTATCATCAACCATATTCTCTGTTTCTCTGGGAAACGGTCTGAATACCGGTATACAATTGTATAGGCATCCATTTACATTCCAAGGCAATGGACTTGTTTTTCTTTCATCAAAAAATAAGAAAGTGAAGAAGCAAAACTATTATCTTGTTTTTTATCTTTGTTAATTTGATCAAGTGAGTTGGAGGAATTGTTCCTCTGATCATATTACGGCCCAGAGTATCCCTGTAGCATGATTACATGTACGTGTAATGAGATTTTTACAGATGTTTATCACTAGAATCTGATTATTAATATCTGGGGCTGATCTTCAATGTCACTAACTTAAAGACGTGACTCAGTTTCAAGCCACACATAGGAGCATCACTATTCTGGCTGTGTAGTAAAAGCTGTGCTTTTGATTCTCAACATTTCAAACACCACTGTACAAAACTCAACTGATTTCACTCAGAATCGGTACTTTAGTGGCAATGATGACACCTAAATAGCAGTAAAATACATTTTTGTTAACTTACTGATGTTAAAAAGAATAATTTAAAAATTCAAATTGTAAGTCTAGTGTCAAACTTTGGTTACAGCTGCATCGACATGATTGTGTAGAGTCTATGCGATATTGTGTGGTGTGTATGATATTTGTGTATGGGTCTAATAATACCCGCCTCACAGCAAGCATGCAGTGCTAGAGGTCAATACGCATTAGCATTGACTCTCTATGCTTTGCTGGAGTGTTTCAAGCCAGGGTCGTCCAGATTCAGCTTGTATGTGAAGACAGAGAGCTGATCGTACCACTAGACCAACTGTTAACCCCTGTACCGGTAGGAAGGAATTCCTTAAAATGCTGTGAGCGTCGAAATCGGCAACCTAGCATAGCCGGGTAATGTTGGTGCGCCTTGAGGACTTTGCAAGGTCGATACGTGCGCTATATAAGAATCCAATATTATTATTATTATTACCCCATAAGGAAAAGAAATTATTTAGTTTTCAGTAATGCATTCATATTGTTAATTTCTTGTTTTACAGATTCTTTGTAAATTGAAGTTTATCTTGAACACATTATATTTTCTTTAGGATGAGCATGGTCATCGCTGGAAGAAAATTGCAGATGTGATAAAAACAAGGAATCCTGTTCAAGTCAAGAACTATGCTCGAAATTATCTTCAAAACCAGGTATGTCAATTTAATGAGGCGGTCATCAAGTCTTTGTTTTCTGTATTGTATAAGTGTTCTAATGTATGTATCATAAGGTTGAATAGATTTGCGTTTTATCAGAATGGGACTGATACTGCAGCACTTATGGTCTACTTTTCAGATTTTTTTTTTTATTTAAAAAAAAATGTACTATTGGGTTTGAAAAGCTATCACAAAATACATGCAAGATTCGACAGCAATATGTTCACAACATATCTTTGTGCCCAGCAAAATGCACGGCTATGTTTCATTGCTAACTCTGGATTTCTTTAGTCATTGCTGTAGTACTTTTGTACTCCTGACAGACTGCTTCCAAAGATGGGCAGGATTTCTCCATTAAGTGTACTGTGAAGGTTCTTGAGAGTCAAACCTCAGAGAGACTTGAAGCAGACGGAGAGGGACCAATGGATGGTAATAAGGAGGAGCATGGAGGAGATTCCAAGGAAGACCAACATCTACCAGTATTGGATGATGAGGAAGAGGAGGATGTTGATATCGACGTGGAGGAAACCTCTGACATTGAGCAAAAAGGTACACCCTATAGACCATATGACCTTTCTTTGTGCATATTATTGCAAATCACTGTGCTAAGGTGACCTCTATTTTGTGTACCAGCATTGTATTGTGGCCATTTCAAAACTATATTAGGATGTGCTAGCCGAAATAGGATATGTGTTCAATATGGCATTACATTTTATTTATTTTTTAATACATGTTGCAAAATATGAACAATAGCATCACCAAACATCTTACAAAATGCGCTGAAAAAAGGACCAATCAAGTGGTTCAATGGATCCCAGAATGACTAAATGATTACACAATATGCAATACAAAGGAACAAACTAATGAAAATACAAAATACAAGCAAAAACAAAATTATGTCACATCTAGAAGGTATCTATTTATTCAACATTTCAAAGCTTGAAGTTCTTTATCTCAAATGTTTCCTACAACATGGGCAGGGAGCGAGTTTAAGATGATAAGTAGGCTCCACCAATTTTGGTGGCATAAGTTTAGTAGAACATTGTATCACAGGAGTATTTGATCATTAAAGTGCAATTTGTAGTCGTAGTCGAGTGGTTTAAGCACTTGACTTGAAATTCAAAGGTCCCCGATACGGCACTAAAGTCCTTTGGCAAGGCATTAATCTTCATTTGCCACACTCGACCCAGGTGTGGTAAATGGGTACCTGGAAGGAATTAATTCTTTGAAATGTTAGAGCGCTGTAATGGCAGCTAGGCTAAAGCCGGGGTAATAATCAATGCGCCTCGGAATAGAATTTCTAGATAGACGACGCTATAAAAATGCCTATTATTATTATTATTATTATTATACTGTCTTCATGTTTGTAGGGTGTATGCTTGTCTTTTGGATGATTTGATTCTTTGAAGATACATGTACATCTCACGACTACAACTGCCAATGTATGTGATGCTGATGCAGTTGTTTAATGCTGCCCAGAAAACTTACATCTATAGAGGGGAACAATTATCTTACAAATACTTAGAAGGGTTCATGGTTGCAGGAAATAAAATCTCTCTCTTTCTCCTGTTCTCTCCATCTCTATGTTAATTGCTTTACATATCTTTCAGATAATCTCTTTCTCTCATTGCCCTCATCCAGGACAAGATCTCCAGTCCACTCTGCTATTTGGTGACATCCTGAGGCATTCTGTTCCCATAGACAATACAGATTTAGACAGCCAGCAAGATGAAACATCTGACTTTGCAGGAAACACTGAACAAGGAAATGAAAATCTTGATCAAAAGCAAAGAGCTACCATTAACCAGAAGACGATCACTAAGTTAGAAGACTCCAAATCACCTTCTCCTGAGATGCAAACAGAGATTGGAGCTGATGATGTGGATGTGAACATTGCAGTCAATGTAGCAGCTATAATGAATGACAATGGTCTATTGAACGTAAAGACTGTCAATGAAGCAGCTGTAATGAATGACAATGGTCTATTGAACATAAAGACTGAAAATCAATCTTCTGAGGAAGATGCTGAACTAACTATTTGTCTCTCGGGACAGACAACAAACCCTAGGAAAGATAGGCATCTGAAGAAGAGCAGGAGAGGTTGGAAGGGGTCTAGGAAGAGAATGAAAGAAAGCTCAGAGGAAGAATGCTCAGAAGATAAATGTGAAGCATTGGTCGTAGCACCAGTCATTGATAGTGTAACTACAACTCAAGAATCAATCCTTCCAGGGAACACAAGGCCAGGTATGCTTGTAGCACCAGTCATTGATAGTGTAACTACAACTCAGGAATCAAGTCTTCCAGGGGACATGAGGCCAGAAAGAGAGCTTAAAACAAGAAAGAAGGAGGGAATGAAACAGAACAAAAGGAAAGCAAGGAGAAAACCAATCCTTGTGAAAGTGAAGGAAGAGATGGAGTTTGAGAGAAACTCTGAGAAACATGATTATTATTCTGAAGGATACATGGAAATAGAGTCTGAGATGAAGAAGGTTGGGTGTGATCGCAAGGAACGTGTGATAACCTCAGGTATAAAGACTGTGTTTGTAAGAAATAAAGATTATACACAATTATGCAAAAGTAGTCTTGATGAGAACTCGGTCATTGCAAGAATAGTTCAATCTGAACCGGATGCCACTTCCAGAGCTGACACCCAGCATTCAGCGGGTGAGGGAAGAGGGCAGCAAAATACAAGTGGCTGTTCCTCTATGGGCCAGACTGTGAAGGAATTTGAGGAGAATAGAACACTTGCATTATCTCATCAACAACTGAGCAGAGATCCACCGAGTTATGAAGCATTGCAAACTTCTACAACTGAAGTTTCAGAGGCAAGCAATGAAAGGAATGTAGGTCCAGAATGCTCCAAGGAGCACCAAGACATAGATGATGATAGAGACAAGACTGGTAGTGGTGATGGTGAGGATGAAGGGTCAAATAATGCTGGTCAAACTACAGGAGGAGAAGAGAGTGATGATGTTCAAACTACAGGAGAAGAGAGTGATGATGACACCAACAGCTTTGAGCAAATCAAGGATCAGAGCTGTGAAGGTAGATATGAGAATCTTTCTACTCATCATGTTTCAATAAGAGACAATGTGTCTCATCAGTGATAGATATGAGAATCTTTCTACTCATCATGTTTCAATAAGAGACAATGTGTCTCATCAGTGATAGATATGAGAATCTTTCTACTCATCATGTTTCAATAAGAGACAATGTGTCTCATCAGTGATAGATATGAGAATCTTTCTTCTCATCATGTTTCAATGAGAGACAATGTGTCTCATCAGTGATAGATATGAGAATCTTTCTACTCATCATGTTTCAATGAGAGACAATGTGTCTCATCAGTGATAGATATGAGAATCTTTCTACTCATCATGTTTCAATGAGAGACAATGTGTCTCATCAGTGGTAGATATGAGAATCTTTCCTCTCATCATGTTTCAATGAGAGACAATGTGTCTCATCAGTCTAGAGAGTCATGGACAGTACATACAAATGTGACAATGATATGGAAATAGTTTGTGTTCAAAGTCTTGGATATAGCCAATTTAAAAATAGATATTTAAGAAACAAATGAAACTCAAGGTAATTGAGATCATAAGTAGGGATCTTAATGATTTTTCATCTACTAATCTCTTGATTAATTATCCAAAATCATAGAATTCTGATGACTTTCATTGCAACTCATTTTACATACTGACTTGATATCATTTCTTCTCTTGTAGACTCTGATGAAGAGATTATAGAACCTCCAAAGGAAGAAGTGACCTTTGACCCTAGCCATGTGACTGAAGGAGAGAAAGAAGCTCATCCAAACTTCTTTGATTTCAGCAGCAGTGCTAAAACACCAGAGAGATATCTAGCTATAAGAAATCATATCATTAAATTTTGGTAAGAACTTCTTTGTTTTCAAAGCTGATTGATTATACATTAGATACATACACACAGAATTGTTTCATGTAATGTAATGTAAGCAAATTCTGTCTTACTGCGAATGCACTAGAGAGTAACATGTTTCTGGCTATTAATAGAATGATCAAAATTAAGTAGTGACATTAGTACTTTTTATGCCTCTGCTACAAAGTAGCCGGAGGCATTTTGTTTTCGGGTTGTCCGTCCGTCCGTACGTACATCCTGTTCTGTTGATCGCGTTATCTCAAGAACCAATTAATGGATTACCTCCAGTCTTGCGTTATGTATGTATCTTGCAAAGCCAATGAACTGATTAGATTTTGGGATTCATTTATTCAACCGTTTAAAGATCGTACATAAAATGTAATCATATACAAAGTAATAAAGGTTAGGAGCCTTAAAGGAAGTACAAGCTTGTAAAACAGGGCCCCTTGAGCAAATTATAAAGACATAACATAAATCTTATAATGATACAAATATTCAATCATCAACTCACATACACATACATACATTCGCATACACACTGCTAGAAGGAGAGAAGAAGAAGTAGTATAAAACAAAGAAGAACAAGAAAAGAAAGAGATGTAAATTCAGATGGTTCAACACTCCGTGGTCAAAACATGAAAATGACGACAGAGTGTTTAAGGTAAGAATCCATCAGCCATGTACAAAAATCTAAACAAAGGTAAATTGGCCAGTGTGTACTACACTTAATAATCCTCTTGAACTGAAGAAAATCTTTCTCAATATGAAAAATTGTAATTTGTTTTCTCTATATTCTAAAACTGTTGAAGACAAACCATATCTTATTCTCTATCTCTCTCTCTTAGCAATTTTATATATGTGATCAAGCCCACACACCTCAACGATTTGTTCCTCCCTCTCATATATATATGTTAATCTTGTGAAGCCAACCTACTTGAACAAGCCATTTTATCCTTCTTTTTCTGATTTACATGTTTTGAGGTACAACAAGTTCAAGCCATGCAGCTCTGGTATTAAATGATCTTGTTAATTCCTTTCTCATTGAATAATCCATTCTTTCTATGACTGATATTAGGCTTAAGATCAAGCCAACATATCTGAATAAAACAGCAGCGAGGAATGGTTTAAAGAGCGGTGGTGATGTCAACTTGATTGGACTGATTCATGAGTACCTGGAGTCTATAGGAGCCATCAACTTTGGGGCATGTAAGTCACAAAGATTACATACATATACACAAATACTTAGAGGTAAAATTCATCATATTTTCCTAAAAGAAAATTATGTTTGTCTATATATGCATTAGGGGGCCGTATTGTACATGTACAGGTAGTTCACCAGTCGGTTGGTATTTCATGTTTAAAACATATTGTGTCTGTAATGATAGATTATTTGGCAAGTTTTAAAGGCATCGTTTAACAATGTTAAATCTGAGATGCACAGCCCTACTTGTTATCAGTGTCTGTGATATAGTGTAATATTGAAGCCCTAACAAATTTGCGCTTCAAAATGATCATGAAATGCCTCAAAATAGAAAAAAATCTTTGAGTGACCGATTTTTAATACCATACTCATTTTTCCAAATAGACTGGTCTTATAAAAACCGTTGGGAAAACAGAAAATCTGATTTCGATTTCCAATCATAAATATCTTGATAATCAAACAGGCGATTGGCTTGTATAATTCGTGGGATTGCTGAATGACCTAAAGGTTTATTATAATGCAGCATGAGCTAAATCCATCATTTTGTTTCAAATCTGAGGCAATGTTACAGAGTCACTTTAAGGTATTAGTGAAGAAAAGAATAGATGAGCATTATTCTGATTGTTTCTTTGTAGACAATCCTAATCAACAAAAGGTCAAGAAAAGAATAGATGAGCATTATTCTGATTGTTTCTTTGTAGACAATCCTAATCAACAGAAGGTCAAGAAAAGAATAGATGAGCATTATTCTGATTGTTTCTTTGCAGACAATCCTAATCAACAGAAGGTCAAGAAGAGACGGAGTACCGTTGAACGTTGGGCTAACATGTATGATCCTGAAGCTAAGACTAGCAGGCTAGAGTCAATGGTAAGTGGTTGAGTTCTGATAATACAATCTCTTCCTTTGTGATACTCTCCCCTAAATGATGTAAGCCCTAGTATCATAGAGCCAGTATGATGATGAATGATGTACATTATGTACAAAATCTTGGTTTTAACTTATAAATGCATTCATGGATTGGCACCAATTTATCTGCAAGAACTAATCCAGGAATACAAACCCCACGCAGTCTAAGGTCATCTTCACAATTAAACCTTGTGTCTACTTCGGTGTCAACTCTTTTAATGGTCATCGCTATTTTTTGCAAATCTTCTGCTGAACTTTGGAACAAACTACCTTTAAATGTCAAAAACTGTCAAACTGTTAACCAATTCAAAACTTGTCTTAAGACACATTTATTCAAAATTGCTTTCAATGATTAACTTACTCTGTTCACATTGATGTGTATTTCATATGTATTGTAATTTGTAGGTTTATTTGCACTCTTTTGTTTTGTTTAATATGTAATTATTTATCAGTCTATTTTGTCTGTTACAGCGCTTAGACTTCGGTATTAAGCGCTTTATAAGCAACATTTTTATTATTATTATTTTACTATTAGAGATATCTTATTATTTCTCAAATTTATCTTCACAATTAAAATGGCATATAATGTTATTACATTAAGCACCTATGATTGAAAGTACATCAATATAGAAGGCACTATTGAAGGTGACCTGGTGTAGTGGTTCATTTGCTTTACTTCCAGTCAAGAGTATGGTGCTTCAAATCTCAACGTGGCAAAATCTGTATGAAGCAAAACATCAGTCTACAATTGCTACTCTCTATCCAGGTGTAAATGGGTACTGGAACAATACCCTTTCTTTGATGGGAGCAGGAAGCAGTGCTGGAGTTTGATGCTGTCATATCTGTTATGATTATCTTTAATAAACATCATTGGTAAACAGGCAGGTTCATCAGATATGTGTATGTACATGTATACAAGATCCAGGATCAAGCACTGTACAAGAAACCCAGTAGTACTGTATACTAGTTGTGATGTGCAGATACTCTGTCTATTAAAGCATCATCATACATCTCTGATTATATATAATTTGTCTTTGTAATCCTTTTAGAGACCAAGAAGAAAGATATTCAGCAAGTTTCCTGGAGACATTGATGACAAAACAAGCTCAGTCATTGAGAACCAGAAAAAGTAAGGAGGGATAAGTAGAGAATCCCATTCTTCTGTTTAGTCATGTGCTTTTGTTCATTCACTATTTTGTTTCTTTGAAATTGAATGCATATTCATGTAATAGAAGATTGCTAGGGACAATTTTAGGGATTGTCTGTTTGTAATTGTATGTAAATCTTGTTTTAGTAATTTGTTAGTTACATCTATGTAAAAATGTGTCCTACATTATGTATCTGTATTGATATTTTATATATAAATATTTAACCCTATGGGAAACGGAATGCTCTCAGTGGATTAGGACAAGATGCGGTATTATTCTGCTGATGTTTCATTTTTGTGAGATTGCTTGTCTTGCCTTGCATGCATTTAGCTCATTGCCTCTTCCATGTTTTGTTATTGGCTGCACTCGACTGTACTGGATATCAGATTTCTCTTTCGGTTTGTTTCACACATGTTAATTCAGGAGCTGTGCACTTTTTTGTTTTTCTTCTGATCTATTTTCTCAGGCCAAAGTCTAAACCACCCAAAGCACCTGCCTATGATCCCTTCAAACTGATAGATTGCCATAAGTTCTCCAGTACTTTACCGGTAAGTTAGTTGATGTAATTTACTCAATATCTCTGTTCCTTTCATATTGCTACATGTTCTCTATTGATTGTAGTAAATGTACCCTACATGACTGTATATCTGTGCCATAGGATTAATTTCTACATGTATCTACATGTACATCCAGTCTGCTGCTTAATAAAGAAGAATTATCCTCAATTAACATTAGCAGATAAGCTGTTACAAAAGTAGGACCCTAGCTGTCAAGAAAAATCCTGAAGCTTCTCCTACATGTACATGTATCTGATTTGTTTATGTGGGAGTGTCGTGGTCGAGTGGTTTAAGGCGCTTGACTTGGAGATGCGAAGGTCAAGGGTTCAAATCCTGACACGGCACTAATATCCTTTGGCAAGATATTAACCTGCACTTGCTACTCTCCACCCAGGTGTTAAATGGGTACCCGGTAGGATGCGACCGTCATTGTTGGTCAAACAGTTTTTGAGCGTCATGTAACGCCTGGTTGGAATGCTCCCCAGAGATTGTGTGCGGGCAAGCACTGAATCCAATGGGTAATAGTATATTTGTAAAGTGCTTAGAGACATTTGTATTAAGCGCTATATACAAAGTAAATATTATAAATAAATATGATATTATGAAGGATAATCATATCTACAGAGTCTGCTGTTTGTTTTGGTAGCAACCCATCAATTGCTATTCACTAATCACCACTGTGGTGTTGTTGCCAAGCACCTTTAATTCCTCCTTCTCCATGTTAAAACATGATGATTCGACCAAAGTATAGATAGGCCTATATTATTATTGACCTTATCGATAGTACATGCGATGTACCGCATAATCTTTTCCTCTCGTCACATTGTGTATCCACTAAATCAGGTAGTTTTTAACAAGAACAAGACTTTATTCCTTTGTAACTTTAATATTTTGATGTACAGGCCCCGTTCAGTGTAAAAGTGAAGGGAGATGCAATGGTAACCATGGACGTGGTAAGTTTACTTTCAGGTTATCTTCAAGTGTGTTACCTGTATTTCAATTATTATGAGTGTACACTTTTGGGGTCTATAACCATGTAACCTTTTTATATCATAATACTAAAACCCAAAATATATTCATTTCAGTTTTATGAGCAGGATACGCGACAGAAGTCAAGGGACTAATGATTTCATATTTGATATTGTATGATAGTTGTTAGAATGGCTGTGCTTATTAACAGTGATGATGATGAATAGATTTTTATGAAGCAAACTAACTTTATCGCACATGGAATCAACATCTATCATTCAAATTGATTTACAAACGTAGACAGAGTAGATGAGATTAATATAATAGATCATAGCATGTTGTCTACTGAAAAGCAGAAAGGTGTTGGCTGATATGGCATATTTACCTAAAGCTAATGCCATTCTGAATCTTAGCAGACATTTGTTGTTGTTTTTTAAAATCATATCAACACCATATATATTTTAATTTTTTTAACTGGTGCAACAGTGAATGTTGAATGTAACTCTACATAGCTATAGACCTTTGGGTTAAAGCAGGTTGTCTTCTTAGAGCTCCATGGGAATATTTAAAGCATACTGTACCATCAGGGAATGGCTATTCACACAAGTTATTGCCATCCAAGCTCTCAGCAGACTATGTACATGTACAGTTTGCGGAGATATCTGTCTTGGCCTTTTTTTCAAAGAATGTGTATTGTGTGTTTATTTGGCAGCATTCTCATCTATCCACCACGGAAGTGATCGGGCTGTTAGGAGGTGACTTTGATCCTGTACGAGCTATCCTTGAAGTCAGCATAGCTAGACCATGTAGAAGTCTTAGTACAGGCATGCAGTGTGAAATGGATCCAGGTAATAAGTTTTACAGTTGAAAGTACTTATACAAATAATTATCATACATTTCAGTGAGGGTGTTGGGAAGAATTATTCACACAAGCTATACTTTTTTTAAAGTCTAGACATCTGAGACATTGGGCAAAGGTGTTTGGATGTTCTAAAGGTACAGAGAATGGATGATGCTGAAGCCAGAACATACAGTTTTTATCTTCTGTGTTGTACGAGTGGTAATGAGGATCATCGTCTTTTGTTTATTTAAATATTACATTTTACTCTGAATTGTATAAATCTAGACTGACTGTTACTTTCTTGATAATTGATTGGCTGGTCATTAGAAAATGCAAATGACCAATCAGTCATTATCAGTTCTAATGACTAGATTCATGTTCTAATGACTAGATTCATGTTGGGATAAATAGATGCTTGATCACGTGTCTCATTTTATTGAATGGTTATAATTTATTGCAATAATCATCTTACAATACATTTTTTTTTTATGGGGGGGGGGGGGGTGTGGTTGGTCTGCTATTACTAATCTTATATCTTCTCAATTCTATGTTTAAGACTCTAGGATTAAGAGGCATTTTGTACACAAAGATACATGAAGATATCCAGTCTTCCGGGTGTAGAGTGGTAACATGGTCCCATCTTGGGTTCAATTCTGATCCATGTATCATTGTTTGTTTAGTATCCCAGACAGAAGCATGTGAAGATATCCAGTCTTCCGGGAGTAGAGTGGTAACATGGTCCCATCTTGGGTTCAATTCTGATCCATGTATCATTGTTTGTTTAGTATCCCAGACAGAAGCATGTGAAGATATCCAGTCTTCCGGGAGTAGAGTGGTAACATGGTCCCATCTTGGGTTCAATTCTGATCCATGTATCATTGTTTGTTTAGTATCCCAGACAGAAGCATGTGAAGATATCCAGTCTTCCGGGAGTAGAGTGGTAACATGGTCCCATCTTGGGTTCAATTCTGATCCATGTATCATTGTTTGTTTAGTATCCCAGACAGAAGCATGTGAAGATATCCAGTCTTCCGGGAGTAGAGTGGTAACATGGTCCCATCTTGGGTTCAATTCTGATCCATGTATCATTGTTTATTTAGTATCCCAGACAGAAGCATGTGAAGATATCCAGTCTTCCGGGAGTAGAGTGGTAACATGGTCCCATCTTGGGTTCAATTCTGATCCATGTATCATTGTTTATTTAGTATCCCAGACAGAAGCATGTGAAGATATCCAGTCTTCCGGGAGTAGAGTGGTAACATGGTCCCATCTTGGGTTCAATTCTGATCCATGTATCATTCTTTGTTTAGTATCCCAGACAGAAGCATGTGAAGATATCCAGTCTTCCGGGAGTAGAGTGGTAACATGGTCCCATCTTGGGTTCAATTCTGATCCATGTATCATTCTTTGTTTAGTATCCCAGACAGAAGCATGTGAAGATATCCAGTCCGCAGGATGTAGGGTAGTAGGATGGTATCACAGTCATCCGACTTTCAGCCCAAATCCATCGATCAGAGACATTGAGACACAAGGACACTTTCAGGTGAGAGCAGATGATCGTAATCATTAAATGAAGTTACATTTAATGTGTTTCATGAAATTCTGATGTAAACATATAATGTGCTTTTTTATTTTTACATATTTCAATATCATGGTTAACATCACTCATTTCAACATAGAGATCAATGTCTTTAATAAAATGTATCTTCTGAGTGGTACTTTAATGAATAATACCAAAGTGTTTGATGATATAATAATATTTCATTTTGATCATTTGATTTTACCACAAACTAAGTATGCTGTCTGCACCTTTCTGATATATCAAGTCTGAACAGCTGAATGCTAATTTACAAAAAAGTTTGCAATCAACTGGCCTATTACATTTAAATAAAGCTAATTGTCATTTTTCGTTTTGTTTGAATAGGATTGGTTCAGTCAAGATACAAAGACTCCATTTATTGGTGTTATAGTGAGTCCATATCATAGTAGACAGCTTGTTACATCTAAGATCAACTGCCTCACAGTCAGCCAACAATGGTCACCTGATCATCAATGCTGTAAGTAAACCAAGAATTAACAAGTATAGGTGAAGGTTGAAACTTTATTTACAAATTTTGTTGCAATTCCCCCTTCAGAAGGAATCTACTTTAATATGAAAGACACATCTGATTATAAGCAAACATCTTTGCTTCAAAGACAATCTAATACTTTCAAATGGCTGAACAATTTCATCAGGATGGTTAGGCCTGTTGGAAATATGTTCTGACCAAAGCGGCATCCCTAATGGCAATTGGAAAAAAAACCTGTCAGCTAGCTTCAGTTGTAAATTTTCTGTTCACTTAAAGTGAGCTATTGCGATCACTTTTTGTCTGTCGTCCGTCGTCCGTAAACCTTTGACATCTCAACTTTTATCTCAACAATGTGTGGCTGTTTTTTAACCAACTTGGAAGGAATCATCCTTCTGCAAGGGAGATCTAAATTTGTTCAGATGGGGTACGTACCTCCAAAGAGGGGCCTACCCCCAAAGTTCCTCAGTGGCAGTACTTATATATTATCTTCTTCTTCTTGAAGACCTATGGCTAGATCTTAACCAAAATTTGTAAGAATCTTAGTAGGAAAGGGATATCTAAGTTTTTCAAATGGGGTATATGTTCTCCAAGGACCTTGGGCGCAGTATGCCCTATTTTATTTTCCAGTATACCAGGATTCCCATCTCCCAAGACAGTTGGAGGAAGGATGTGAGACCCCTAATTTCATCAGCTCAAGTTAGGTTCAGGTCCGTCGTCCTCTAATTGAACTTCCGATTCCTTGTCATCTGTTTACCCTTTAATTATCTTCTTCTCTATATCCTCTTATTCTATAAGCTACACATATTTATTATTATTCAATTTCTGTGTTTTTTCTATGTAGGGAGACCGTACAAGTTTGATTTCTCAGTTTACCAAGACAAGGATGTAGTTGCATCTCACCAGCAGTTGCTTTCTATAGCTTCACATCTTATAGCAGAGTTTGCTCAGTATAAATAGTGAGTATCAGTCAGACAATCCAGCTCTTCTTTCTCAATTTTTTTCCCCTGTATGTTTCCTTTTAGCTTCTTGATGAGATGTAAAAACAAAATGGCTCAGTGGATTGACAATTCATTTTAAAATAGAAACTCATGACTTTTAATATCTTAATATGATGACTGCAAATAAAGATAAAATCGCTCCATCTTTTTTTCCTAAAGTAGGTCATAAAACAATTGCCGAAAATGAGCCGTCCGTCCCTTTGGATTAAATATAAACAAATTAGGTTACACATGTTATGATCTGTTATCGAAAAATGAAGTATTTTTTTTATATAATGCACATGGACAATTTAAAATGTGGGATACACCAGTTCTACTCTACTATGACTTCTTTTTAACTACAAATCTCTTTTTTTTTTTTTCTCAGTCGAGTTGAGATGCTCTGGGTTTGTCCTGGTCAATCTGGAATCACTTATCTTGAAAAGGTGAGCTTTTATTTAATGAATATTGTTTTGTCATAGGCTGTGAATCACATGTACAGACATGCGTTATCTATCTTTAGTCCATGTATTATCTATCTTTAGTCCATGTATATATGATCATGGTGTGCTACATGCATTATCTATCGTTTTAATCTGACTCCCTTGTTTTCTGATGTACAAGTTTTTTATCACTTTTAGATACTGTTTTAGTACATGATAAAGTTATTTACTTCATTTCACTTTGTAACCCTTAATTTTATATTAATGACAGATGTTTTTAAATACCCATACATTTTTTTCTCAATATTTCATACCTTCAAATGAAGTAACTTTTTCATATTTTTCTCTTGCCCAATTTTTTTTTCTCTCTCTCTCACTATCTCGCATTCTATCTTTCTTTCTTTTGGTCTCTCTGTATCTGTCTTTATCTCTCTTTCTCTTTATGTCACCCTCTCTCTCTGTCTCTCTATGTCTGTTTCTCTCTCACTCTCTCTCTCTGTCTCTCTCTCTGTAGATGCTTGAGTCTATCAGTACCAGTCTGTGTGGGTGTGAGGAGACCAAAGCAGAGACTGTATCCAAGCTGAAATACATGGTTTATGAACACTTTGATAACCCTACCATCATCAAGGATTCTACCTTAGACGTAACTCTCTCCTTTGACTCCTCCCCTTGACCCCTCCCCTTGACCCCTTCCCTTGACCCCATTCTACCCACATAACTTATTTGATTTTCTCTGGGTGTTACTCTACCTCTGCTGTGGGTTTGTTGATTTTTTTAAATCCACACAATGCTTTTCTTTTAATATGGTTGTATAAACTGAAATAGCAATGGAAATGAACATCAGACTGGCTGATAGGACTATTCAGTAAAGTCTTCCATACATGTAGATTTGTAACCTGTATCGTACACAGGTACAGTAACTAAATGAGGTCCACATACATTTATGTTCTTTGTTTGTATTTAATTTGTTGGGGGTGTTACGAATATGCAAATGAGATGATTATTGATATGCAGATTCCAAGATGTTGCTCGAGTTGAGAATAATAAACGAAGAATCGGATCAAAAGGTAACCAAATCGTCCTGATTTTCATTATATATCAATATAATTCCGAGTTGTGGAAGGGCCAATATGAGTAGATTGCCCCGACCCAACAGGGGGGCATCGCAGTCAGAAATGACT
This sequence comes from Strongylocentrotus droebachiensis, assembly GCA_035222895.1. Lineage (NCBI taxonomy): Eukaryota > Metazoa > Echinodermata > Echinoidea > Camarodonta > Strongylocentrotidae > Strongylocentrotus > Strongylocentrotus droebachiensis. The sequence goes on from JAVYIG010005176.1 coordinate 58,333, forward strand.
ATTCATGCCAGCTGAAGTGTTTTTGTTTTTTTGGAATTCGAAATTCTGTAGTATGGCATACACTAGGATACTAGTCTTGTATGAAGGGTAATCTTTAGTTATTTTGAGCACAAAATACTTGTAATGGTGTATGAGTTACACAAATACATGAACATAAAAATAGTAGGCATACATTGGGAGATGCATTTGTGAGATCATTATACGGTTAATAATTATAGTTGTACGAGTTGGCGAATGTTCAGAGAGTAATGTGGGAGAAGCAATGCTTATGTCAGACTATTTAAATAGTTTAACTGTATTGAATGTCTGATATAACTACCTTATAATCAAGGTACCTTCCGATGTAAGGCGTATAATAACAACTTCCCTAGCTACAAGGAGCCAGGTTGAAACCAGTGTTATCTATGATTACGTTTAATGGGGATTTGGAAAAGAGAAACGTCAAATGTAAAGAAAAAGATCATAGTGTTAGTCTCAGCTGAATAGAGCCATGGTGAAACCAGTCTTATCTATTTAAAAAAAATTCAATCTACAATTTTAGTATATTAGAGTTTGGAAGAATATCACGTCCGGTGTATAATATATAATAGTGACAAACTGAGCTGAATGAAACCATGTTAGGAACTAATTCTTATCTGTTATATCAAGTATAGAATGATATATAATCTATTAGAAATGGTGAGAATATAAGGACTATATAGTGTAAGAGGTATCAGAATTAGTTTTGACACAATAACCACTAGGCTCAACCAAGCAGTAGAATTCTCAACCGGCTCTATGATGTCGTCCTCAACGAGTTCCCTGATTTTTACCGTCTCATGAAGACCAAAAGGTGTCCTTCTCACTGGCTAAGCAATAGGCTTGACCGTCTTGTCTATGGCCAACTTAATCTGTCGTCCTTTGAGCTTTCCTACGCCATGGAACACAGGATCAAACTCACTCTTGAGGTCTTCATATGACTGCGACAGTGAGTTGACTCGAGTAGACTGCACCCCAATTCGAAGAATTCCTTGGTCCTGTGCAGTGCTTTCAGAAAGAAGTGGTTCTCCGTCCTCTTCAATAACGAAAAACTCTGCATCAACTTTTCTACTACCAGTTTCAACACAGGCAGTAAAACAGCCTACGGTGTGCAGAGGTGCTTTCAAAGCATAAGGATACTGCTTTCTACAATACTCCCTTAACATGCACACAATTCTCCTTGACTTGAGTTTCTCCCATAACGATTACATTGCTATCGCTGCCACTGTTAACGATAACAGGTACAGTCACACCACCAACTATCACCTCAACTTTCTCATGTTCACTAATTATACCATATACCACAAACTGATAATTTGTTCACCTTCAACATGAGGAACTCGACCTTTCTTTGATTGAGGTCTATATCTATGTCCAACAGCACTAGATCTTTCATTGCCTTTGTTCATATCACTATACTACTACTAAACTTGCATTTCTTTGCAAAGTGATCTCCACCTCCACACAATCTGCTCGTCTTGCCTCTAGCTGGACACGATGAGGCACTGCTAACATGGCCTATATTGCCACATCGATAACATTTACGTCCACTGTCTACACTAGGCATGGACTTATCCTTGAATGATTTCTTTCTGAAGCTGAGCTGGTTCACTTGACCATCCGATTTCATGGATTGAAATTGATTTTCAACAGCGTCGAAGCTTGCTGCAATTTTCAATGTTTCCTTGAGGGTCAGCACGTTTTCCTTCTCCAACAGCTTCCTTCTCAGAATATTGGATTTGCAACACCGTACTACTTGATCCCTCATCTGACTTTCCAAATAATACTTCTTTCTGTTCATCTTCTCATCCAGTCATGATCTTATATAGTTGAACTTGGTCAGCTCTTTGCCTTCGATACTCTAGTGTTGGAAGCTTAAGTGCTTGGAGTCTTTCTGGGTAACTAAGATGGATAATCTCTGGTATGAGTTTAGTAGCTCGTTGATAGACTTTTTCTAGGTTGTCTTGATCTTTGATAAGCTTACTAGCTTCCAAACAGATCGAGTTGCAGTATTCCAGAGTGGGGCGTACTATTGTCTTGTACAATTGAGCTATCCTTTGGTTCCCAAAGATGAAAGACCTTAATTACCCCAAGTTTCATGTTGCTCTTTTGGTAGCGTCCGAAACATGTTTACTAAATGATAGGTTGGAATCAAAGATCACTCCAAGATCCTTTTTACCGGCAGAGTCATCTGTTGTTGATACTTGTTTTTTTTATCCTTGCCACATTTTATTATATAAGTGAAGTTCATGTTATTCTTGCCAAAATGCATCACCTTACACTTCTCTTCATTGAAAACATAAGCCATTTTTTTGTGTTTTCTCAAAGCTACTAAGGTTTATGCTTAAATGTGAAACTAGTAAAATGACATTTTGAGAGCATGAGAACAGTGTTTATCAGGTAATTGCACTTGAACTTATATTGAGACGAAAATCTGTTTGAGTTTGAGTTTGAGTTTATTGATTTCACATTTTACATGCAGAAATATTACAGATAACAAAATATACATAGAAGACATATTGTTTCATAATTAAAAAGAAAATGATTATATTAATTGACAAGGTAATCATCACATTTGTTTTGACAACTAATATCATTTAAAGGAAACCCAGACAAAAGTACAAAATGTGAAATGTGCAGGAACCTATAGAAAAGCAGAGCTTGTAAAGAATAGGTTCCTGGGAGGCTTGAAAAATAACAGGGACAGAAAATGTTTACTGTAGAGAGAGGTATACGATTAAAATTAAGACGGCAGTAATTTGACAAATAATTGTCTGCGAGTTCAATACAATACAATACAGAAAAAAAAGAAAAAAAAAATACATTAAAACGAAGAGGAGTAACTAAGTTTAAAGAATCTAAAAGGATTTTGTTTAATCCATCGAGGTATACAGCACAATATTTTTGGTTCATGCCTGCTACATTTGTGATATAGCTGTTGAAGAAACTTTGTGTATAAATGGACTCATTTACAAGCTGAGTCAGTAATGATGATAGAACAGGTATTTCCCACGTAAACGTGTTTTAAAACTAATACTATTCAGGGAATTTTAATTTGATGGGTGATATAGTGCAACATGTGCCCTATGTTGTCATTTTTGGAAATTAATCTCAAGACAGAGATACATATGAATATGTAATCTATATTGATGTCATTGATATTGAACAAGTTAGACATTTTCATAAAGAGTGCTGAACTACATGCAGTATATAGATTTAGGGGAATAGGTTATTCCTTGATAATGTCAATCAATTATTTAGTAAATTTTTTAATAATTTAAAGGAGCCATGTTTCAACTGTAGGTATCACTTTGGCGCAAGTCAATTGCAAATTAGACATGTTTGCATATATATATGTGTTGTAACCCTCAACATTTATTTGCAATAAATGGTTTATTTATTATTCAATTATTATTGCAAGTTTCATTCATTTCAATGTTGGTTCTTTTGTTGTGTTGTATTCTGAGGGAGAGGGGTTGAGGGTTTAGGGAAGTTGACATTTTTTCTCAAATGTTCATTGTATATTTTGATTGCATTTGCAATATAGGAATTGCATCAGAGTCCTGCAAGTGATCATAATGATGGTAACGTTTGGTTTATGGTGATGATGGTAATGGTCGTAATGTTGTAGATGATGATCATGATTATGGTTATGGTTAAAATGATGGTGACGATGGTAATCATGATAATGATGCTATAGGTGCTATAGTAATAATGATAATATTATAAGATTTTTACCTAGGGTAGCCTGATTAGTGTTGATACTGAGAGCCCTTCAACCAGTAGGATACTCGTGGTAATGACTAGATTTCAGATGAGGAGAATGCTGTAGGCTAATGATGGTTGTGATGATTGTTATAATGATGACTATGGTGATTGTGTGAATAATTATGATCAATGATGATATGATAGAAATAGATAGGTTGTACATGACGATGATGGTGAGGATGATGACTATGGTGATTGTGGGAATAATTATTATCAATGATGATAGGATAGAAATAGATGGGTTGTACATGACGATGATGGTGAGGATGATTGTGATGATGATAGTGATGATGGTGATGATGGTGGTATTGGTGATGATGGCGGTGATGGTGGTGGTGGTGAGGAAAATGATGATATTGGTGGTGATGACGGTGGTAGTGATGATGATGGTGGTGATGATATTAATGATGGTGATGATGATGATGGTGGTAGTGATGATAATGGTGATGATGACAATGGTGATGAGGATGATGATGATGGCGATGATGATGGTGGTGGTGAGGATGATGATGGTGTTGATGACATTGATAATGATGGCGATGATAATGGTGATGATGAGGATGATGATTGGGGTGATGATAAGGGTGATGATGAGGAGGAGGCTGATGATGTTAAGGGTGATGATGATAATGGTGATGATAATGATGATGATGATGATATTGATAATGATGGTGATATTGATGAGGATGATGATAATGGTGATGATAATGATGATGATGATATGCTTATTATATTGGTGTTGAAGGTAGTATAGTTGTAATTGTGTCGTGGCGATGAAGAGGACGTCAGATTAGATTATCTTTCATCTTGATCCTAATGCAATACACACTTATTCTTATTATAGCATGCGTTATTTTCTATTCCCAAACATCATTACCAGTTTCCTCTCATTTCGTTCATATTTCTAATGCAAGCTGAAAGATAATCCAAGCATACATAATTCACATAGTGACACAATAATACCGTAGTTCAACCATATTCTATGTAGCGCCATCTATTGGTGACATTCAAGTAAGTAATGAGGCGCCACGGTCATGCATTTTTCACGAACGCCAAGAATAACGTAATGCCTTCAGGAAGCTCCGATTCACGTGATCTCGCCTTCAAGAAACCTCTACAACCTCCTTACTCCAGTACACAGAACAAACCAACCACCAAAATGTTCTGACGTCACAGTTCTGACGTCATGATACAGGAGGATGTCGTGTATCAGCGGATGTAGCTGCTGATCAGGCAAGGGTTGGCGTGTTTGTTGAATTTATAAGTGGCTAGCGAGCAGGTCTTCATCATGATCATCATCCCAGAAAATTGTCCTTATCAAACGGAGATTGGATACATTTAAGACTAAATGTAACGTCAAACCGCTCTACCCTAGACTTATTATGTTATCGTTTCTCAGAATTTACAGTAAACATCTTTCTGTGCACAATAAATTATTACTGATGATTTAGCGAAAAATAGAAAATAGCTAATAAGTCTTGTCTGTTCCATTTCTTTCTGTGCACAATAAATGATTACTGATGATTTAGCGAAAAAGAGAAAATAAGTAATAAGTCTTGTTTGTTCCATTTTTATTATCCTCTCAAACCATTTTAATCAAGTTAAGCATATTTCTTAAAGTGGTGTGAGTGAAGATATTACAGATAATAATCCGCTTACATTTTTTAAAGGCAAATATGATAAATGGTGTGAAATCTATATAAATGTAACTATGGTAACACCATTGAACGCAAATAAAGTCATGCATTTAGGAGGCCTGCCCAACAATATTAATGTCTTGTTTCTTTCTTCATTTAATTAAAATGAATACATGAATATAATTATATATAATACAAGTACGCCTTGATAATTCGATATCAAGTGGATTTATAATGATAAAACTATGTTCCATTCTTGCACCTCAATGTTATCGGTTGATCAGCATGATTATCGATTTTCAGAAAAGAGAGAGAGAGATAGGAAGAGAGAGAAGGGTAGGGGAGAGAGAGAGAAAGAGAGAGAAGGGGAGGGAGAGGGAGAGAGAGAGAAAGAGAGAGAAGGGTAGGGGAGAGAGTGTGAGAGAGTGAGAGAAGAGGTGACAACCGGAACATGAACGAAATGAGAGCAAACTGGTAATGATGCTTGGGAATAGAAAATGACGCATGCTATAATTAGAACAGAGTGTATCGTATTAGCTGACACCACTGCAGTATGCAAAGAAAGTGATGACCAGAGATGGAATCATAGCCGACATGATAGTGACTAGCATGACGTTAATGGGAGAGGGAGAGAGAGGGAGAGAGGAGGTGGGTGGGGGGAGAGAAAGATACAAACTGTGAGAGAGAGAGATATATATATATAGAAAAGGAGAGGAATATCGAAAATGCAGAGATGAAAGCTGAAATTTAGTGACAATATTGAAATGGGAAGAGGGGACTTAAGCTGAGTGTGCAAGAGTGAATGAGAGAGAGAGAGGGGGAGAGACAGAAATAGTGTGTATGTGGGAGGGGGGTGGCAGTATTTTGTAAAGGTGAATAAAAAACAGAAAGTGATGAGTTCGCCCATGCACCTACTGTATTGAGTTGAGTAGTTATTTTATCGATTGATGTATCCTGGTGGCTCTTCAGCGTATCCTCTACAGAGAGGACGAATATAGACCAACATGCATTAATCACAACCATATCCATGCTAGTCCTATCATTTATTAGGAAATATGAAATAAGATGCCTCGTCAAGACTGAAGAGCATCGATTTTATTATGTCACAATATAAAACCAAATTAACAAATACATAGATAAATAGATATATAAAACAGATAAGTGATAAATATTCTTTCTCTATCTCTTTTTTGTCTGTCTCTCTTTCTCTCTCTCTCTCTATTTTCTCTATCCTCCTCTCTATCTCTCTCTCTCTCTCTCTCTCTCTCTCTTTCTTCTCTCTCTCTATTTCTCTATCCCCGTCTCCTCCTCTTTCTCTCCCTCTCTCTATATATCTACCTATATATGTCTTTCATGTATATGTATATCATATATATATATATTATTATTTTGATTTTGTAGTCCAAAAATATACTTTTCTATCATCATGAGCATTCTTTCCCTTTGATATAAACATTAAACAAATCTTTTACCTTTTCTTTCCTACTGATTATTAAATGGGTTGATAACTATAGCATGCAAAGCACGTAGTACATTCACCCACCAATCTGTCCCTTCGTCTTCTTCTTCTCCTTCTTCTCTCTCTCTCTCTCTCTATCCCTATCGCTCTCTCGATCTCCAAATCCATCTCTATCTTTTTCAATCCATCTGTCTGTCTGTATGTCTATCTTTCTATCCATCTGTCAATTTATCTATCTCCTTCTCTTACTGCTCCCCCTCTCTCTCTCATTCTCTATTTCTTTCTTCTGTTCTATTTCTCCCTCAGTCTCTGTTTCCCTTTTGTCCTCCTTCTCTCGTTCCCCCCCCCTTCTCTCTCTCTCTCTCTCTCTCTCTCTCTCCCATTCAACTATTTTCCTAATAATTTCTTTCTCAATCTGGCTCTCTCCCTCTCTTTCTCTTTCTCTGTCTTTTCCGTCCTATTATTATGTTGCTCCTCTTTTCACACTTGCGTTCTCCCTTTTTCCACTTTCATCATCGTCCCCTACCTATTTTCTTCTTCTAGTTTTTATTTATATCAATCTTTTCATATATGTAACTTCCAACACGGTCTTTCATAATTTGTGTTTTCTAACATCATTTTCATATTATTTAATTCATTGTCAAGTTCTCCTCGTATGTTCATAATACAGGTGTGTATAAACCTTCTCCGTTTCCTCATCACGTTCCCATGCATTCACAGCACCGATAATTATCTTAAAGGGATTGGGTATCTTTGCCTCCGATTCTTAAACAAATCCAGGATTTAGCTCATGCTGCAATCATAATTATAAAGCTTTAAGTCAGTCAGGAATCACATGACTTAGTTTTACAAGCCGATCGCCTGTCTGATTATCAAAATAGTTATGATTGGAAATCGAAATCAAATTTTCTGTTTTCCCAACGGTTTTTATAACACTACAGTCTAATGGGGGAAATGAGTATTGTAAATCCGGTCACTCAAAATTTGTTTTTACTTTTTTGAATCACTTCGTGATCATTTTGAAGCGCAACTTTTTTTTAGGGCTTCAATATTACACCATATCACATACACTGATAACATGTAGGGCCATGCATATCAGATGTGTAAAACTGGAAACATTGTTGAACAATGCCTTTAATGTGAGAGAAAGTGAAATAATTATACTCAAAGTCAGCCATTTAGAATTGATGCGTGAAAATGAGAGGCCCTTCAAGTAGAAGTGGTAAAGGGCAATTCTTCGACCGTTCACTCGTCTACTGGCATGGCAAAGTGAACTCCAAATTAGCCGATGAAAGTCCAATCGTTGATAGACCTAACAGTTTGATTACTTATAGTTCAGCTTGTATTAGAAGTTATATGAGTTTAAAGCTAATTGTACTGTGATCAAGGATGTCTGGACCATCTTTTGTCTAGAGCGAGTGATTTTAGAGATATTTTAGAAAATGTTACTGCTTATAAAATTATGCATTGGCATCTCTCGCGGGATATCTAATGTTTAGTGATGTCCGACAAACGTTTCTGTTTGTCTTCTTTGAAGATTTAGTGAAACCATTGGGTCTTTATAACGATTTACTACACAAATATACGAACAACAAAAATCTATCTTGTGGGCTAGTTTAACCAATAACGTTTTATCAGTTATTTGTACTTTTATGCAAAATATTGTATAAGTGCATGGGACGCAACAATTCTATGTTTTATTAAAGGTTTACCAGGTTGATTTTATCCATTGTCGTTACTAAAAGTGAAAAGTGAAAAGTTAAAGTGGGGTGCTTTAATGTTATGGGCGGGAGGGTGGAATTACTGAAGAAAGCTTCATACCTTGGATATCATACCTTGGAAGTAGGCATAAAGTTATACAAAACTTATTTGCCCCTCGGTATCCGCTAGTGGGTTACTCTTGAATTTGGCGTTGTGCAGTTACGGATGAAGCTTGGGATTATACTGTTTCAGTTTACAAACGTGTACAATGTTAATGATACTTGCTGGTGATATATACGTTACGCTATTTGAACAGAGACGTAACAGCATAGACCATGACTCGTTATATGGATTGTTAGGGTTGTTACATGGACTACCATGTTACAGTATGTGTGTGGACCTTGCCAACTTGATGTATGCCACAATCCATATAACGAGTCACTTGATAGTGAAGCAGATGATTTTTCCTCACTAAAGTACATTCCTCATCAAAATGAAGGAACATGAAGATCTGCATGTGTATTCGCTATAATATGGCATAAACAACACAAGGTTTTAAACATTTTTTATTGTATGGTAGGTATTATGAATGTGTGTCTAGATATTATCATTAAAGTTGTTACTTTTTCTTTGTCACCCCCCCCCCCCCCCCTCGGCCACTCCCTCAGTGTTGACAATGACCTGTCAATAGTTAAATTGACCCTTTTCTAGGGGGGGGGGGGGTCGGTGACACCGTAAGGGTGAAAGAGAAATATTATATATAAGTTCATTTCCTGTTTATAAAGTGCGCCCTCTATATTGAGAAATCTTAGTGGTTTTGTGGCCCTTTGGACGCCATATTGGATTTCGTGGTTTCCTGAACCACTGCTTAACGTTCTAACTTATCCTAATGGATTCTATGACCCCGAAAACCATGGCATAGACACCCCAATTATGTCTCTCGGATGGATAATAAGTGACTTATTGCCATTTTAATGTTATGGCTGCCATTCAGTTGTAGGGGAAGGCGGGGTAAGTTGAGCCAGTTTTTGGTATTTGCATGTTAGGACCGAAATGATTGATGATTTTGCAGAAGTGAGTAGCTTACCTTCTAATTTAATGCTTGGGGAAACATTTTGTAGCTAGTTTAAGTTTCTAACCCCACACCGAAAGTCACTGTGACCTTCGAAAAAACTTGGGTCAAATGGCTCAACATGCCCCACCTGAGGGGTAAGTTGATCCACCCTCTGGGGTATGTTGAGCCACACAGGGGTAAGTTGATCATTGTCCCAAATGAAGACAACTGAAGTACAAAATCATTGTTTCACCTGAAAAATATTTAATGTGGTAATGTTCTACAACACTTAACAAAATGATTACTTTGTCTTCGTGGTTCTAGTAATCAGTTACAAACATATTGAGTCACACTCTCATAGAAAAAACAACATTGTTTACTGGTAAGATCCCCCCTGTCACAGCTTCAAGTCAACAGTTATATTTAAAAACATATGTCCAAAATACTTAAATTATCTTTCACCCCAAGTAAAACTAATTGAAGTACAAAACCATTATTCTGTCTCAAAAACAGTTAAAGTGCACTACCTAACAAAATATTTTAATGCACCTCAGTTGTGTTCATTTATAATTCAATCCAGCTGCCACAGTTTCAAGTCACATTAAAACAAAATGGTGCCAAGTACACCCAGAAAGGCCAATAATCGGACGGTGGCAATTAAGGCACAATATATCTCGCTTATCAATGTCGGTTTCATCATCTGAAACTCTTAAACATGTCAGATATCAAGTCAACTAAGCTGCCAACGTGACAAGTCAGTTTTGAACACAAGCTGTCCAGAACAACGGGCAGAACTGCCAACGCTCTTCGGCTGTGGCAGCTTACGCAAGATGTCTTCCAGTTCAAAGCCTGCTTCATCATCTGGGTTTGGAACAAACACTGGGTCAGTTCCGACTTTTCCAGCAACTTTCTGCAGGAAGACACCTTCAAACTGAAAATCCTCTCCATTCAGTACATCCACCCGAGCAATGTAATGCACAAATCTTGATTTTCCAGCACATTTGACAACTACAAAGTCACCTTCAATGATATCCATATCACCATCACTGTCCACATCTGATTCGTCATCGTACTCAACTTCTGAATCACAATCTGTCTCACTGGAACTAGGGGTTTTGGATCTTGGGGGACATTTCTTCTTCTCTTTAACTTTGAACAAGGATCTCTTTGGTTTCTTGGCAGATGGCTTCCGTTTGCGATTTTCGGATAGGGCTGCAAGCTCTTGGCGAACTGGGGTATCAGTCAGAATCTTTGTGCTGCCTTTTTTGCGACCGGCTCTCGTCTTCTTTCTTGCTGTTGCTTTAGGAAACGGATGAACATCAGATGGTGATACGTATGGACGAGGCACAACATTGCTCAGACTGGGTTCCCTGGAGGTGGACGGCTGAAGACCATCTATTTGCTCTCTTTGTGGCTGGACATCACCACCAGGTGGTCTTGCATCTACAGGGGGTTGATTCATCTCGGTGCCATCTGCAGCAGCATGATCTCGCTCACGTTCGGTCGGGGCAGCAGGGGCAGAACCAGCAGCAGGAGTCTCACCTGGTGGCCTTGCATCTACAGGGGGTGGATTCACCTCGATGCCATCTGCAGCAGCATCATCTTGCTCACGGTCAGTCGGGACAGCAGGGGCAAAATCTAAGTCATTGAAAATGTCCCTGTTGAATGGATGGATACCTGTCGCTTGAAAGCCTGCAATGATGTTCGATGGCGTCACAGCAAGCATTTGTGCTTGGTTCACCAGGGTTGGAATTTCATAGATAGTCACAGTTTTCCCAGGGTTAGAACGTAACCATCCATCCAAGGCTCTGTTGTAAGCCGTCTTCAATGGCCCATACACTGATCGATCTAGAGGCTGGAGGCGATGTGACGTGTGAGGTGGTAATGTTAGCATAACAACACCATGAGATCTTGCAGTGTCCACAGCATCAAGAGAAATGTGGGTGTCATGGTTGTCAAGTATCAGGAGAATCTTCCTCTCTGGTGTACATCTGGTGTGCTTGATGATGTGATTGAGGTATTCCACGAATGTCTCCTGATTTATCCAGCCACTACGGGTTGATCTGCCTATGCACTGAGTTGGCCCCCCTCTAACAAAGTGTTCTCTATAGTTTACTCTTGGAAAGATGAATAAAGGAGGCACGACTGAGCCAATTGCACTCACAGTGTACACAACGGTTACCAGTTCCCCACGTTCAGCAGAGGTGATTGCGCCGACCTGTTTTTTCCCCTTCTCGGTCACAACAGCAGCAGGCTTTTGAACTGTGGTGCACCCAGTTTCGTCTGTGTTGTAGATTTCACTTGGCGAAAACTTGTATTTGTCCATCACCCGGGCAAGATTGTCAAAGAACTTATCAACAACTGGTCGGTTGAACGCAGTGGCACGTCCTAAAGATGTGGCCTCTGGATGCCTTATTGCCAGTTTTTGTCGCTTCTTGAAGCCTAACCACCAATCCTGGCCTGCCTTTTTCTCACGGTCCCAGCTGGCTGGCACGTCAACATTGTTTCGTTTTGCAAACTCATATGCCAATGTACAGCACCTGTTCACTGACAGACCATGAAACATATCTGATAACTGTTTCACATGATCTCCCAAATCTGTCTCCATGTCAGGAGAAAACACCTGATGCCGCAAGGCGACGGGTGCATAGGCAGTCCCTTGTTGTCCATCTCTCCTTTCAATATAACGTTTCAGCGTCATTCGATCAATGGCAAAGTCCTTAGCTGCACTCCGCACACTCTTTCCGCCAGCAACAGCATCAGCCGCTCGTTCCATAACATCGGGGGGAGTTTGTCCTCGATTCGTCTTTCGCTTGTAGTTACGCATTTCTCATGTGCTTCTGAAAGAAAATAATGGATATAAAATATATGTTTAGTACAAAGTCCATCTCAAAACATTGTTATTCAATTCTAAATTCCAAAATACAATGCGAATTGTTTTGTAATATACTCATCCAACAATATTTAGTAAGTTGGTCAGACCCTACGGGGTAAGTTGAGCCATGGCTCAACTTGCCCCATAGGGTCTGGCTCAACTTACCCCAGTCTGAACTTTCTGAGATATCACCACATACACACATTTTCTATGCATTCATTGTGTAAAAGGCTATGACAAGCATGGAGACCCATACATGGACTAACAATTGTCATCATATATCCATATTATATCTATGCTGCATATGGAAGAAAAGTACACTTACCTCATTCACACGTATTCACTTTTATGGCAGAAAATCAGATTTTTCCCTCTGCAACGTTGGTTTCTGTTTCAATCTAAAAAGCAATATGGCAGGGTGTAGGGATATGCAATATTTCATCTATAGATGGCGCCACCACAATGTTTGACTCATTCATAAATGGCTTAGAGGGGATGGATCAACTTACCCCTATGCTCAACTTACCCCGCCTTCCCCTACGCCATCTTGGATTTTGGGGTTTCCTATAGACCATCACAAACCATTCTTACTTGTCTCAATGGATTCTCTGACCCCCGAAACCATGGGATAGACACCAAAAATATGTCTCTATGATGGATAATAAGTGATTTATGGCCATTTCTAGGTATATTATCGGCGGCCATTTTGGACGCCATCTTGATAATAACAGCTTTCTGAACCTTCGATTTTGGTCTACTTTTAATATGTTATTCCTGAGGTCGAATACTACTAGAAACCGTTGAAAAACCTTTTGTTGCAATTTTTTGGGGGTTGGGGTGTTTTTTACCGTATATTGACCTGAATAAATGTTTTAAAAATGACAACGTTCAGAGAAGGATGTCATGAAATAACATAGGCAGATAGGACTACGAGCCTCCTCCAGATAATGTTAAAATATCCAAAGAAAGGGGTAACAAGGACTTCGTATTCCGGCAGTGGAATGGTTCTTCTATAATTTGTCACATCTTGCCTTACGTCACATTAACATGCGACAAATGGGTTTAATGTAGGCTTACCACGGGCAGCGTACATTATGAAGTATTATAAAATAAATTCTCTTTTTTTTTTACCGCTCATTCGTTTTGCGTGCTTAATTCTCGAGTATGAAAGCTGATAACCGGGTTACAGACAACAGACCCTGTCAATGTTTTGCCCGTGGTCATATTGAGGGTAAAAGAATTTGAGCTTTGAGATAAGAGAGTGAAGGATTCGTGATGAGTCTTGGTTTAGATTGATATTGGTGGCGGATAAAACGATTAATGTGACGTATGTTTACACAGACGGACAAAATGGCGTGAGAGATGAGGTACGAAAAGAACTATATTTGGATTCAACATCATTCATCGTTCTCTGTAAAACAGTACTTAGATGTGTCTAAGAGATGTTGAGGATATTTTTTCACTACATCTGAAAGGTAGGAAAAAAAAACTAAATGGAAGCAGAATCCTCGTCTAAGAAAATGAACTTCGTGGTGAACTATTGTTGTTCAATGATGATAGAAATCCTCCTATAAATAGCTCCTCCTACAAATTTAACTTCTTCCACTGTCCATGAAACGAATATTCCATTGTCCACGAGTCGTAGCCGATTGACCCTTTTTTCCGTCACTAGAACGCTTTTCCCTACGAGGCAATACCCCTCAATTTCGGTATTACCATTCATACAACTTGTATAAACATTACTCTTAATTATGTTTTCAAGACATTTTGTTAACGCTTCAATTCTCAAATCCAACAAACATCTTCAAGTTGGGGTTTTAGTGTGGGACCAATACTACGGATATGTCTATTATTGGTAGAAATTATCCTGGTAAGAATAGTAGGCCAATTGAAATGAGAATTCGATTTATAAAGAGGTTTTTTCCTGATTTGAAAAGCCGAACATTATGCTTATTACCCTTGCTTTAACCTAGCTTCGGTGAAAATGCATACCGGTTGGTGCTTCATGACAGCTCGTCGTCCTTTGTCTGCCCGTTCTCTGTCTGTCTGTCTGTTTCTCTCTTTCTCTCTCTCTCACTCTCACACACTTTCTCTGTCCCTCGCTTTAGTTGTCTTGTTCATACTTTAGTACTCTTACTTGTGCTGCAAAATGATTATCCGTATTTTTATTTTAACAGAACCAGTCTTAATAAGCCACACACGTTTTGATCGAATGGACAAACAAAAATCCAAATCATCATAATTCATGTGCGTCATTCTCGTTCATATTTTCCTCGTCCATGTATGTCTTTTCTCACATGATCCATTAGGTGGTATGGATATGTCGAGCGCGAATCAGTATTCCAATGAGATACATATTATCTTGTCACACAGCCTTTATATTTCCCACACTTGATCAATTGCATCTAATTACATCAAACCTTATAAGCCTTAAATAGAGACTTTACAGACAGTGCACGCAAGCATGTTCATTTTTTGTCAATAATGGTTGCTTTTATTAAATATACCGATATCTCCATAGCTACTTGATAGTAATAACAATATAGTAATAATTTCACTGTCACCACAATATACAAACGCCACTTATTCATTTAGGTTAACAAACATCAATATGGAATGGAATTTGGGTATGTCTACAAAATCTTTAGGAATACATGTTCTTCATATTCTACGAGGCAGGGATTACCATAAATTAATATAACAATGTAACTTTGGAAAATCTTTAACCTTGCTACTCTGCTACGCTAAGTTCACAATCCCATTGCAAAATAAAAGAGATTAAACACCAATATATAACTTGGCTCTGTTAATACCAATAACTGTATGTCATTTTTAATAATTCTACATTAGATCTAATAAACAAAATAAAAAAAAAGGAAAAAGAAAAACTCTACATACATATTTGTACTAAAAAGAAGTACATTTACCTTATTAGAGAAATGGAATGGTGTACAAAAAAGTAAAAATTACAATACCTATTTCGTCTTACTATAACAGGTTATCATCGAAGATGTATCTTTCATCGACCGGGAAAAGAAAGATAACCACGTGACAATTATTCTTTCACAATGTCAAGTCCATTTCAAGGATATAGAATGGACGGCAAACATATTGCAAATGATTCTATTACAGATATGCAAATGAAGTAACCCGAATCCACAAGCCTTTACAAGTCTAAACATACAATCACTATACAATGTAGGACACCATTGTCAAGGGGGGGGGGTTCATGAACATGTTATACAGAGCCAAAAATGACAATGAAAGAGTTAACACAGTAAAAATGAAATAGGTAAACAGATTAATAAACCAAAAATAACGAATTAATAAATAAATTATTAAATAAAAAATAAAACAAAAAAGTTATAAAAAGATAAATAAATATAATAGATACCATGCCTGTTACATAAACTACCAATAATTTTAGTTTAATATGTATAAGAGAAATTTGGAGGAAAAAGATTGTTTCTATTTCTATAACATGTCTAAACTGTTGATTTACAATATGATATGGACACCATTACAAGATGGAATCACATCACTTAGCGGCAAGGAAACACAACAGTGTAAATAATTGAGTGGCAATATCATATACACAACAAATATTTCACTTTTTATATTCATACGCGTGTCCTTAATTCGCGCTATTTTTACAAGCTAACAAATGCCCGATGTCTCTAGTGAGTCCAAAAGAATACATACATGAAATAATCATGGCAGAGCTAGGCATTATATCGTCAGGCCCATCGGCCGAATCAAAGAAGCATCAAGCATCAAAATATCAACATCTACACGTGTTTGTACTCAATTTATATGCAGACAACATCCCAATTTAGGCGCAGTCGATCCTGCCGCCTTGAAAAATCCACTTATCATGGTTATCTCAAAAGCATTTTTAGACACGATGCCACATATTCTACTGCTTTTTATATTTCACACAAGCTTTGCACATGGACTTGGAATTGAATTTTGGCGGACATTACATATTGCTCAAGCATTGTCAGTGTTTCCTGAGCAAGTGTTGCACGCCTTAATACATGCAGCCATATAAAGCTCATTTGATTCACACAGTATCATATCACATGCTAGGCGCTGTGGCCACTATACGAGCCTGCTTTCCTCAAGAGACCATTCTGACGTCAGTGTTTCTATGGCAACATAGGGTGATTTAATCATGCAAGCAAGAGGAGAACGGTAATGGCGCAACGCAGTGGCGCCACAGATACGCTTTCACAGCCATAGAACATCAGACAAAATACTGCCCCCCCCCCTCCTTAAAAGGGCAAAATGGCGGCCCCCATGAAAACACCTGCATGTTCATCTTATCTTTATACGACATGTGCAAGTACACAGGTGTTATTTCCTTTTTCATATGAAGTAAATAAATTCTCAATTGAAATATTTAAATTGAAGATACGAAGTAAAGCTTGAAATTTATCACATATGATCACAGACAGGCAGAGAGAGAAAGAAAGCACATATGAATATGTGTACAATGTATAAATACCAACAAACATATATCTATGTATGACATATTGCACATCAATGTTGAATGGTGGGATTTCTAAAAAGGTTCTAAACCAAATAAAGGAAATAAACAAATACAAACTAGGGTTTTTCACTAAACCAAAACAACAAATGAAGACTTATTATGACACATTACAGAAAGACCTCATCACCTTGACCCAGATATTACATAAATATTTTCAGCAACCTGTTTTTAAGTACAAGCACACATTGGATGCTTTTTACTGATGGATACCTAGATAAACTAACCAAAGAAATCCCAGAGATATATACAAAGTGGTTTGCTTACTGTTTAAAACAATGTACTCCATATTTTTGTGTTGAAATTACAACGTATACTCTTTCAAACACCTACATTACAATAAATATTTTGTAATATATAGAAGAGAAAATATGTTTTGAAATAACTGATTTAGAAAGAATGTTAGTTCACTTGTTCAAACATGGTCCCAATAAAATTCCAAGTTACTAACAAATTAAAGTCCCCTGAAGAAACAATATAGTAAGATAATACGACAGATTAATCCTCAGACTAGATTGTCATGCTTCAGGATATCATTGTATATATGACTGAATATCATATCAACTACTTTGAGCCTGAAGGGCAGTAAGCTCTCAGCAGTGATATCAACAATTACAAATAAACACTTCATATTATCATATGGTTTTAGAATCATACTGACAAAATTGTAACTAAATGTTACCTCATTTTATTGAAATCAAAGTGAGTCTATTTCCTAAGTATGCCCTGCACTTTTAACAGTTCTCTGTCTCATTTTGATTGCATAGGTATGATAACTTGAAAATCAAAATATTCTCAAGTACCAATTTATCTTCAGAATTCCTTGCTGACAGTACATGTATCTGTTAAAAATCATGTTATTTTTTGTTCACATAGTATCATCAAAGCCTAAAATGTATCATATCTACACTTCTTAACATTACATATTGCTCGTTACTTGAACATCAATTTTCGATATGAAATTGAAATTAGCCATTGTTTAAACCATTAAAACTAAAAAAGCTGCAATGAGTAGGACGTAATTTAAAATTAAAGGAATTATTAATTCTCCATTTGTTCTACTCATCCTTCTTTAAACAAAGTAAACATTTATATTCTTTATTTGGCATGCTACTTAGAGGGACATAAAACAAATAATGCCTTTGACAGGCAACCAATGGATAACTTCTTGACCCTTATGTAGTGTTCTTTTCATTTTTATATGACACTGAAATACTCACTTCTACATGAAACCAAACTATATTCAAAATCTATAATAACATCCTTGCAATATCAGCATAATAATGGTCATCTAGGGCAGCATTATTTCATGTGGATTACTTTTGAAATGTCAGAAGAGTTTCTTGATCCTTCTAAAGCGCACAGAGGAATCTGAAAGTAAGTATTGCATGTTATTTGGCCCAGTTGTGTGAGTTGTATATATGGCTTTCATTTTCTTCACATTCAACCCATCAACCAACAATACATGTAGTTCTCACACTTAGTTTGTTATGTAACATTGGAATATCACTGATGGAGGCTCATGTTGGAAAAGATGGATTGACACAATAATGCTTGAAACCTTTTCTCATGGTTCATGTTTAACAATGGACATATTTGACTGGGGGGTTTCATTCAGCAGTCCGTTTGTCCAGATTTTGCTTTTAAATTTATAAAAAAATTACCATCACAGTCAAACATACATTAATGATCACAAAGGATTTCAATTGATTTGTAAGCGGTGTTTTTACATACAGAAGTGTATATGTACATGCAGGTTGAACAGAGCCCCCTAATGCATTACACCCATTGACTGCAATTGCTAAGCATGTTCTGAATAGAAAGACAACCATGAAAAAGAACACTTGCAATGAATGATATTATATTGGTGTACCAAAGTCAATCAGGTGTAAAAGGGTAGTGCATGGCAGATTGTGCTGATAATCAAGCATATACACACTATAGAGTGGGAACTGATTCATCTACACATCCAGCATTTTGAATTGCAACTACAAGCAATGAGTGTATAATAGAAGATGTGTTATACTGTCTTAGAGACCACTATAGGAAAGTAACAAGGAATAGAAGATAAGGGAATGGAACTGATTTCTACAATCATGGCAAAGACATACATGGTAATGTAACTCATCTCATCCTACCATCACATACACACAATCATTCTCTTACATTCCTCATTATAGCCATCCTCGTGTCTATTCTCCATTCAAATAACATGTTCGTCATTCAATTTCTTCTGATATTACTACCATTAATCAATGGTAACACTATAGGAATAAAGAGTATAGTATCATTTACAATTTTGAATAAATGCAATAAACCTGTCATGGACATTTACTTAAAGTAACATGTATTTACTTTGCATTTCATTTCTTTTAAGAGAGCAAATGAGATTGATGACATACTCAAATATATTTTGTTTGACTTTCCAACACTTTATTCTTCATGTAGAAATCTCTTTTCTATAAACCTCTCTCTCCATTCATTCCATGTTCATCTACTTCACCCCCATTCCAACCTTACACCCCTCCCTTCCTCCAGCCCTTACCCCTTCCCTTCCCTCCCCTCCTACCCCATCAAACCATCTTAGCATGAACATGTTGAGCTAGCTTGTTGCTGTCCAGGATCTGTTGGGGTGATAGTTGTGGAAGGTCTAAGAGTCTGATCTGTATCAATCGTCTCTGACATCTTATCACATATGATATCAACCAGCCTCTCAAATGTCTGTTTAACATTGATGTTCTCCTTTGCACTCGTCTCAAAGAATTCAAGACCTGTAAAATGAAGGGGAAAAAAAAAATCATAATTTTTGTCATTATTACATCTCACACAACTGGGTTTATGATAGAAGTGAATGAATGTTTCTTCCTTGAACATTTCTTTCTTGAACATTTCTTTCTTTCTTAACATTTGAATAATACATCTCATACTGCTTTCTAACTGGCTTCTATCGGGAGTCATACCGATGAAAATACCGATTGAATTTTCCTTATGTAAACAAAGGTGAAACCGCCGTTTTCTCCCTGTCGTTTTCTAACTGCCGGTGAAAGTCACTCGCTGGGGCGAGCCCTTGCCGGAAGTGAAGAATTATTGCGTAATTATTAAGCCCGCGCTCCATCTAGCTAGCATGCAGCATGTTCAACCATAATTCAACAAAACACAGCTGGTTACGATAAAGCGCGCGTATACTGCGACCTTTGACCATTTTAATCGCTGTTTTAATTGCCCTTTTCTTCCGAATGTTTTCATACTGGCCGTTTCATCGGTGTCACACTGATAGAATGAGAATTTCTCCTGCTCTTGAGCAGGAGAATTTAATCACCTATTTCTCTTCTTTTCATCGGCTATTTAATCGCCTTTTTCTCCTCTGTTGCTTTCTAACTGGCCGTTTCATCGGGTGCGTCCGGATGCATCCGATGAAAATCAGTGCAGCTAGAAAAGGGTAAGAGTCTATCTCATCTCATGTACACTCATAATTGTCAATGTAAAGCATACTGTCCAATGACAAGATTTGGGAAATGAATCACAAGTGGCAATCCATTATATTTATATGTCCTTAGCCCTGGAATAATCTAAAGTCCTTTGAAAAAAAAAACTAACAAATTTCTGGAAAGAAATCCAAATAATTCATAGGAAATGTCAAATAAAGAAAGTAAAGCCTGTTTTCAATATATCTGTTTACCTGAGGCACAGATTATGTTTAAAAAACCTGTCACTGGGCATGGAAGATTGATGGTATGAGATTTCAGCTCAATATAAATGCTAATTGCACGCATACACATGCAGTACACACACTCATACACACTTGCACATAAACCCTCCCCCACACACCCTAGCAGCCACATATCATTTACAATGACAAGCAATATGGCAACACATCTTCATGCAGGGGTGGGTAACAAAATGAAATCATGAAGAGATCGTATGTCAGAAGTATAAATTCCCTTTTTTTTGGTGGCATATTTGTCTGCAAGTTGAACAGGAAATCAGGAAAAACACAGCAAGGAATTGAATGTAACATTTTCTTTCTTATTTATTTTAGTGCGTTCCCACTTTAGGTGTGGCTATTCACCTAATACAATAATCAGGAATACCACAACCTTAGAAGGAGTAGGGAAATGTATATATGGGACAACATTGCTTGCTCTGCCTCTTGATTTAGGTGTGGCCATTCACCTACATGTAATGTAATACAATAATCAGGTATACCAAAACTTTAGAAGTACATGTAGGGGAGTGTATGGGACAACCAACATAACTTGCTCTGTCTGTCTCTTGAGACTAAATTTTTAATGTCATAGGTGTTATTCACAGTAGATGTAATGTAATTGCCTTAATTTGATTTTGTAATGTTTTGGCCTAAATTAATTGTATTCTATTGTATTTTAATGTATTGACTGGATGTATCTGTGCTTATGTATTTTGAATTAATTGTAGGTTGATTAATATTAATTATTGTTTGTAAATATGATATTGAATGTACTATAATCTGAGTATCGCCAATGTTGTAAAGCGCTTAGAAACATTGTATTCAGCGCTATAGAAATACAATGTATTATCATTATCATTATAAATTTGAGTTACAAACAAAATTGTTCAAACTGAAAATAAATCCCAAATGATCTCCTAGATGATTGAAATTTGTCCTATTAATAAATAATGGTACCGGTATATAAATGCAATCATAAATATGTTATTATAAGCCTAGTTTCCTAAGAAATACAGAATAATTGATAAAACAAGGAGTGCAATAGAGTACCGAAGCTGTGACGTCATACAAATCTATTTTTAGAATTTCTCAATTTTTTCTTCATATTCCGAAAGAACATCAAAAATAATGTCCAAATGTCGAAAACCAATTGAATATGTTAAGTATTGGCTGAGATATGACCATCTGAATAAATATACTCCCCATAGGAACTCAGTGTTATATGCTCTGGCTCCTACCATTAGGAGCCAGAGCATATAACACTGAGTTCCCATAGGACATATATTCATTCAGATGGTCAAATCTCAGCCAATACTTAACATATTCAATTGGTTTTCGACATTTGGACATTATTTTTGATGTTCTTTCGGAATATGAAGAACAAATTAAGAAATTCTAAAAATAGATTTTTGATGACGTCACACTTCACCACTCTATGATCATTAAACAAATCAGAGGGTTTGTGATATGATATATAAAAACCCACATTGCTGGTGTCTAGTTTCAGATAACATATTGCAATAAGAATCAAAACTTATTGCTATTTTTCAGCACCAAAAATAGTCTCAGACGTTGGTTACATTGAAGCAGTACTACACACGATGAAATTTGACTCCCAACATATTTTCTCTGACTTCCATCAATCTTTTCGTCATCGATAAATCTTCAATAAATACAATCTATACTTTATTGCTCCAACAACTATTGTGAAGGGAAGCCAAAAACCTATTTCACCACTGTTTTCCCTCCAATTTTAATCCTAGAGAATGATCTCTTAACAGGATGAGAGAGAGAGAGATAGAGGGAGAGCGTGGGCAGATGAAATTAATCAATCTTGTCAGAATTATTGCCTTTCAGCTGGTCTGACCTTTTGGTATTTGAGGAGAAGTGAAAGTAAGCTAGACAGAACCATGATCTGAGCTAGGACACAGTCAACCACTTACTACTGATATACCATCCACTCTCATAGGTAGATGCATGGAAGCTATCTCATATACCAAGGGGAGGGGACAAGCTTGTAATGTACACAACCCTTCAATTGTGTCAGAAAGTAATTACCAGTGATCCTTTCTTTCATTATAATCACTTTAATTTCTATGGTACTGCCATGACAGAGTCAACAAATGCTCTTCACATGAAATGTATTAGGTTCATTTGTAAGTAAGAAACAGTTGTAAATTAAGAACTCATCTGTGCTCCTATCTGATTAATATCACATGTCTATCCTACAGTACATCTCTTTAATTCCATCTCCTCATGCTTCTTTTACATGTACACAATAACAGGTGGCGGTGAGGAGGTACATGTACATATTTTACCCTTTCCTTCCAATACTCTACCCTCTTAAATTGTTTCCATTATCTTTTGATTTCAACCAAATGACTTGAGTGCTTGGCCTTTTCAAGGACACCATACATGTCTATCCCATAATTTGTAAAAGAGTTCAGAGAAAAAGTTAATATTGGTTACCATATGGACTATATCTCATGAACCTACTACAAGGTGCCATAGTAAAGTAGTTTGAACACTCGACTGCAGATGCAGAGGATAGAGATTGAAGCCCAAGCACGGTACTTATATTCTCTGTTAAGGCATTCATCTAACTTTGCTTCTCTCTTCCCAGGAGAATAAAAGCAGACCCAGTAGGAAACTGACAACCATTGAGACTTAATTTGTCATCAGACCCCCTCATGATCACATGGTAAGAAAACTATGAGAGTGGAGATGGTGCACTCACTGGGTGCATGAATCTACTGATTATGATCATATTAATATTGTTAGGTACTGATAAAAATCTAAAAAGCATGAATCTACTGATTATGATCATATTATTATTGTTAGGTACTGATAAAAATCTAAAAAGCATTATAAAAATGTAGATTAATATGTTATCATTGTTCAGAGAATAGGTCTCATTCCACAAAGATTTCCACATGTTTGCATGTTTCTCAGAAAAATACATTTCATATATCAAACCAAACCATATCCATATTCACTTTATTACACATAATAAAGTGAAAAGCAAACAACCATCAACATCTGTTCACTACAATAACACCATTGGAATGTCATCGCTTGTAAACACTTCAAATTTCTTTTAAAAACAGCATAAATGTCATCAATCATAGCAACCGCCTCATTAGTGCTCCAAATAAATATAAAGGAAAAGGACAACTTTGGCCTTTTTTTAATGACTAGTGGTAGCACTATATTCCCATCTAGGAATACCTGCTAGACACTTAGCATCTAAATGTTAAAGGTTACAGTCGTGTTTTGAACACTTTTTCAGTCTCAATAGTTATTCCTTTTTTAGATTTATTGGCCTTTTTATGTCCAATTCTGAATTCTGAATAATGAAGAGGGGAAAATGCTCTCTGAAAGGCAGTAAAACAGCAAGTTAACAGTTTAAACAATCAGATAAAATTGTAAGTAAGGAATCAAAAAATGAAAGATAACACTAGCCCTATATAATTTTTTTTTTTTTTTTTTTTTTTTTTAAGGCTCCAGAAATAACACCAAGGCCAAGGGGTATATTCAGTAGTCTATCGTAATGCCATTAGAAATCATGTTGGTTTGATATATGATGTCATTGTAATGTTCACAAAGACCCATAGATTATGTACAAGGCTAGTGAATCACATCAGGTGGATATTAAAGTCTTTGCAAACATGCTCTTCAAAGGAGAGAGATTATTTTTGTATAATCAAACTGAAACCAAATCAGTGTTTTTAACACTTTCACATCTGTATCAGATAGATGAATGTGAATCACCCAGAATTTGGCAATAAGCATTCAGGTGACACAATTAAGATTTAAATATGTAACCCTGCTATTACAAGGGTCCAACGAGACACTGCATCCAATATCAGCTTTCTAAGACTTGTCACTTGAAATATTGACAGTGAGCTGTGCTTTGGTTATACTGCTCTGTTAAAGACCGTCACCACTACTGGGCAAGAAGGAATTAGACCACACAGCGAGCCAGCAAGGTCACTGTGACAGATGGTTATCTCATTAACTCAGCTCTCATTTAACATAAGAAAAAGAGGATCATGGGGGACCAACAGGCACCGATTGGGGAAGTTTTCTGTATAGAGGGAGCAAGTAGCTACAAGTAGGACAGTGTGCCTTTAACTATTGCTCCACAGTGACATTCTAACACAGTTAAACTTCCTAACATGGTCCCTGGATACAAACTATATATTATCCTGACCCTTACCTTATTCACATATAATCTAAAACCCATTGCAACCCAAAACCTTGCTCAATCCTGGACAAAATCGAGCCAGGAACAAAACGATCCAGACACATAGGGAAGAGTGTGTTCACGGAACATGAAAGGAGACTATTACTCACAAGGAAGGTATAACTACAATACTTGATTCTCAATTATCTGAGGTTTCTAGTATCAGGTCAGAGTGATGTCAAGTGTGTGTTGAGAACACAGTGTGTATGATAGAATCCTCTTGACCTGGACTAAATGAAAAATTCATCAATAAACAGTGCCTCTAGGTCTCAACATCAGCACACCAAACACACCCTACATGTCGATCAATATACCAAGCTGCATGAAGCATCACCATTACATGATACATTGTAGGTCTTGAACCAATTGAAAATCAAGAGTGAAAGGTTAATCAGGAAAGTCCACTCAATGTGAATTCTAACATGTGTCTCATAGGACATGCTCTTTTTCTTGTACCAATTGTGCAACCTGTAAAAAAAGGTTTGTTATGAAATTTGTTTAATCTCACCATACACCCAAACTATATTTACAGGTTTAAATAAGCTACAAAAAGGTGTAACATAGTTTTCTTTGAGATTACAATGCACATTCCCTGCTAATGTTTTCCTACTAATTTTGTACTTCTGATTGTCAAACTTTAAATTTTCTTTACAAAATATCCATTAAGATGAAAATACATGTATAGAATTGAAATCACACTTTGCCTGTAGATGAACATGTACCTGTACAAATCCCTTCAATTATTATTTCCCCAGATAAGGATATCTGCTTGCACTTTTTTTCTATTTATTCATATACTTATTATTTTTTCCCTTTCTTACACAGTTCTCTACCTCCCCCTCTATCATTCATTTACAGTATATACCGTATTCTCTTTACAGCCACACCTAAGTGTTTCTTCCACCGCATTGGTTCTCAACTTGGTACACTACGGTGTGTGTGTAGGTCTGAAACTACATATGTAATTCCTATGCACCTGCCATGCCTAAGGCTGTGTTTTCATTTGAAGAAAGCTTCTATCTTGGGCTTGCTTGAACCTATGTTACTCACCATGCATAATGGCCAATTAAGCATGCATCTATTGCACCAACATGCACAGCAAACGCCCACTCTCACTTAGATCTATGCTCTAAAACCCTTGCGGGTACAACTCCTTTATTTCATTATCATCATTAATCCAAGATAGAGGCATCTTTTATAAAGTACGGGTCAGGGGGATTCTGCCAACAAATATTCATGTTTATAATATATGCCATGCCAACCTGACCAGGATATCATGTATAGTGTGCTTTTTTTCTATTGAGATGTTATAACATTAGCTCTATCTGATAATAATGATACTGACAGTGAAAGTTACATTCTTATTTTCTTTCCACTAAGGAAACTGCAGACTGTCTTTAAACTATGTCTCCATACATTGTACACAATCATGTTTATGTTGTTATACATTGTATATTCTGTTCCAAAGTGAAGGCACTACAATTAAGGAATCCTTCGACAATTATATGTCCATGATAAATGATATTGGTCTGCTAAGTCCATGATCTAAATAAACTGTAACTAAATTTTTTAGGTGTAAAAACAAAGTATATCATCGTGGACAAAATATACCATATGACAAAATTGTGAAAACAAGAATACACATTGTTACACCCAGATTAAATCATTATGAAAATCACAACCATTTCTAACCTGATACAGCATAAATATGGATGTCTAAACCCTACCTATGAGTCATAAGGTTCTAATCTTATTAAATGCTGTCGTTCTGCATATAAGCTTTTCATTCATGCCAGCTCTTCATTACTTCAACACATATTATATTATGTGGGTCATACCCAATATAACACGCTTGCGAGTGCTCAGCTTGGCAAAATATTGATCCATCATAGACGAGTTGAGTAAGACTCAATGCATGGCGTTCACACACACACACATACTGCAAGCTTTGTCGTTTTTCATGACAGGTTATTTTTGGGTTCAAATGAAATCTGTTGTGTGTTTTGAAATTACATTGATTATCTCAGAAATGTCCAAACTTTGATGAAATAGAGAAATTAAGCAATTTTCTCAAACTAAAACAGAATGCTTGTATTAAACAGGGTGTCCTCCCACCTCCCTGTATTAAACAACTATTTTCCAGGTGTTTCTGACAATTACCCCTGGGGAATCTAAAATGTTGCTCTATAACAAACAACAAACTTCAAAATCAACTCCTACCAATCCTCAATGCTGATCGTTTGGTTTAGAGTTGAGTTGCATATCATTGCATTGATTTACAACTCATATCTATAAGAAATAACTGTCTCATAATGCTTACCCTTGTCTTTACAGAGAGATAAAGCTTGATTAAATGAACTCATGATAAACCATCTATCCCTCACTACCTACATGTACCTACATGTACATAGCATGTTTATCATTCCATTTTATTATATATATTTTTTAGTCTCTTCTATATTAGTCTCTTCTTTAGTCCATAGAGGAATTTAATGTTACAAGAACTTCATAAACCACCTTCCCCTCCTCAAATTGGCACAAATTATGAGCAAAATATTCCTCAAGCGTACCTTAATAAATAAAACTTACATATAACAACGAAAGCATTGCCAACTTGGAGATGAAAATAGTGATTCTTAATTCCAATATATGTTTCCTACTGTTCATTCTAAAACTCTGTATCCATGCTGTATAATGTATTAAACTGAAACGAATTCAACTTTCAAAAGTGCCTGTTCTTTCCTTTCATGTAATCTGTGTTATCAAAATATATTACAAACACATCAAAAATAGTACTATATCTTTATAGATTACCAGGATAGCTTGAATAGTTACTGATGTACGATGGTAGGAGTACTTACCTAGTTGGTCAGCGAGTTGTTTGCCCTTGTCTGTTGAGATAACCCGTTCATCTTCCATATCACATTTATTACCAACAAGGATCACCTGGGCATTGTCCCATGAGTATGTCTTGATTTGTGTGCACCTGAAAAATAATTAAAAAAACAATAATAGAATATATATGCTCACTAGATGAAACAAACTTTCATGGGGCATTCATGTCTACAATACATGATATCTGGCAAAACAATTTAAGAAATAGAAATATAAAAATGAGAAATGCAAAGTAATAAATACAAATGTGAAAGGCAGAGTAATTTGTGAAACCTAGAGCAAAGAATGATGACAGAAATTAAGCAAGTAATCCAGACTAGTTTTAGATACCTAACCACTTCTCAGGTCTGCTTGTATGTTTGATAGTATCATTATCATTACCTAGGAGCTAATATGAGATGTAAGTCACTGGAAGTTTAAAGGGGCTATAACTGTTGGTGATAACTCTATATATTGATACTTGCCAACATTAAAATGATTGAGAATAGAACTTATATGGCATCAACTTGTGGGAAGCAGAAGGAGGTTAACACTGTGTAAAGCCATATGAGTTATTGTCTTTCTGATTCTCAATGACACGATACAAAGCCATATGAGTTACCGTATTTGCCGGCGTAAAGGCCGCAGTATTTTTGGAAGAGAAAATATCAAAAAGTCGGGGTGCGGCGTATACGCCGAAACAGTAAAAATCGCAAGTCAAAACAGCACGTCCATTATTTGTAGGCAACTTCATACAAAAAAATATATTAACAAAATTGACTTGAAAACACATCGGACAAGATCTAGTCTGAACCACGTCAGCAGCAAATTTGAAGAAGTTATCTTTTTAATCGTTGTGCAACCAAAGAAATAAGAAGAAAACTGACCAGAAACTCGTACTAAAAATCGTACTTGTAAAAATGTCCTTGGCTTAGACAGCGCATGGCCTGGTAACCAAAATCATACCTCGCTCACACACTCTGTGGTGGGGAGCTACCGGGCAGGGAGTTGCAACAAATCCAACGCAGCTTCGGAGATTCGCGCAATCATTGGTGTTCTTAACTTTTCAGTAAGATAATTCTGAATTATAATTGAGACTATCTAATTAATTAAAGCGACAAACTAACCTCGGTAGATCTCTAATAACAATACAAAAGCTTGTTTATTTTCTCCATTTGGCGGTACGATAGGGGTAAGACCGGATAACATTATGGCCACAGCTTGGTTATGGCAGGCCATTCATGTTTCTGTATGCATGCGAAGCGCCCTCTAGTGTCCAATGAATGTGCTAATCTGCCTAAAAATCGATGAAGATTTGCTAAATTACGATCATTTTTTAGGTAAACTTCCTATGAATTTATAAAATGATTGATAATTTTGGTATTAGTTTGTAGTAAAAAATAGAGTTCTACGAGAAAATATGATTATTTTCTTTGGTCCGTTTTTTTTTTTTTTTTTTTTTTTTTTCTCTCTACGAAATGTCAAAGTTGGGGGTGCGGCCTATGCGGCGGTGCGGCCTTTACGCCGGCAAATATGGTAGTGTCTTTCTCGGTAGCGTTTCATGAAACCGTCATAAGTACAAGTTCACCCACATCCCATTGAAAGGCGTGTTAAACTTAATACACGCATTTCAATGGGATGTCACTGAACTTGTACTTATGACGGTTTCGTGAGACGCTGCCCTGGTTCTCAATGAATGGTATATGGAAGACCTACCAGTCCTGTACGCTGTTGAATGATTCCTCGTTTGTGACATCATACATAAGGATGAACCCCATAGCTCCTCTGTAGTAGGCTGTGGTGATAGTACGGTATCTCTCTTGGCCTGCGGTGTCCTGTATTACAAAGACAATAAAGAAGATTCCACTATCAAACATTCCGTTGTATTTAATATTGTAAACTAAAAACTTTTGAGCATATGAAATGTTCATGAAATTTGTGAGTGAATGAAAAAAGCTGACACAACACTGAAATATTGTAATTCATGGAAGTTTTGGGCCATGAAATCACCTTTGTTTACAAATTTGTGTGAATTTAGTGAATTTCAATAGTTAGTACAGAGTGTGTTTATCAAGTTCCAACTGGCTAGAAGGTTTCCAATCAGGTTGAGGATGGGCTATTTAAGTGCAGGTTCATTACTACACTCAATGACCAATTGATAAAATACTGTGAAACATTTTAACAAGTTACTTTTAACTGAAAGTGTGCTACATAGAAAAAGTAAAGTTGTCTATATCACCATCATCATCCTTATCATCAACATTATTTGTATGCACTGAGTCACATTATGGCCATATACATGGCATACATGTAGCATTAAAAATATGTTCCAAACTTAATGGCCCGAATTCACAAAGCAAGGTTTAGCTCAGACCAAGGTTTAAGTTTAAACCTCCTTTTGTTTCGCCAAACCTCCTTTTGTTATTTATAAACCTGGTTTGTAAATAACAAAAGGAGGTTTGGCGAAACAAGAGGAGGTTTAAACTTAAACCTTGGTCTGAGCTAAACCTTGCTTTGTGAATTCGGGCCAATATGTTTAAAACTGCAGTACACATTCCATATTGTCAATAGCTCAAATACAGTATAAACAGATCAGGGTGAACTCTTTACCAGAGCTGCAAAATAAGGCTCCTACATGCTCAATTAATGCTTTGCAAATATGAATTTTTGTCAAAGATCTCAAAATGAGGGATGTGTGTGTGTGGGGGGGGGGGGGGGGGGGGAGTATATCCAACAACCACGTCTGAATTTCAACAGGCAAATTAAAAAATACAAAAATCAGTTTTACCGGGTAAACAGGGAAGGCATGTGCCCCAGTTCCTTACAGTCCAACACTGCTATATGACCCAGTTTTTTTCTCAATAAGAGATTAGAGGTTGAAAATGACACCATCTTGATGAGATTTACAGATGTATTGCACTTCCATTAAGAACAGGCGAGTGTGTCTCATTTTATCCCCCAATCTAAAAAGTAACCAACCACACATAATATTGATGATATAGTCATACACCATTAGGTACAGAACCCCTATGAGAGGCACCCACCTAGAGAGAGGATGAAGGGAGCTCATACAAACTAGTGATCCTTGCACTCTACCTCTGATTTGAGAAATGAAAGTAGCTTCATTGCAGCAGGGGTAATATGGGCAACATTATGTGAGTATGTAGCTCCATTGCAGCAGGGGTAATATGGGCAACATTATGTGAGTATGTAGCTCCATTGCAGCAGGGGTAATATGGGCAACATTATGTGAGTATGTAGCTCCATTGCAGCAGGGGTAATATGGGCAACATTATGTGAGTATGTAGCTCCATTGCAGCAGGGGTAATATGGGCAACATTATGCGAGTATGTAGCTCCATTGCAGCAGGGGTAATATGGGCAACATTATGCGAGTATGTAGCTCCATTGCAGCAGGGGTAATAAAGGCAACATTATGCGAGTATAACGCATTTAAAAATGAAATGTCAATTCTCCCTATAGATGGGTCAAGAAATAATTAATATCATAGGGTACATGTATCTACAAAGCACACTTTTCTAAAATAGAAGAAAAAAAAGAAGCTTAATGTCTGTTATAAATATAACAATACTGACTCCACTTGGGATATCTTTAGAAATGGACAGTAAATATTCTTAACACAAAGGGTTTAGATTTTGCCTGTATGTAATCCAGATATGAAGAGTAGAGTGGTTTTCAGTCATAATCATGTTTGATACACAAGTATGAATTTACTTCAATAGGAAGTTATTTTAGGCCAGAGACATATCTAGTGAATAAATTCATTTCAGTAGATACAAGATTTGGGCTGATTAAAGAAGGGTGATGGTGCTCTTCCAAGTAAGATGGGTATTAACCTGGTACCAGCCACAATCCATTTCCTCTTGAAGGCCAATGATAAGGAGATGAAGTATGACCTGGTAACTGTAAATGACACAAGTTCATTGAGCTGTTGACCTCAATGCTTAAATTAGGAAATGGTACAATTAAAGCAGGAATGACTGAAGATGATTTTTCACCATCTTTACTCAACACAAACTAAGCATTTCGAAGAGCATTACCTTGCATTTCTGTGTAAGTGTGTAACACTTCGACATATTAAAAGTCTTGAGTAAAAGGTAGATATCATTACATACGTAAGTGAATACATTGATGATATACAAATCTCATCTTACATCCAGCGCTGTGCATCACAATATTCATTTCAAACCGTTGATTTTGTAAGTTACAAAAAAAAATCATATTATTGTCCTTCTTGTGGGTAGATACTAAAAATAGTATTAAAAGGTTTAGTATGTTTTTTTACCATGTTTAAAATTCAGAACATTTACATGTAAATCTGACATGACAAACTGTTATAACTTGACATTTAAATGGAATGAAGAATCCAATAATATTAGTTATTAATTTGATAATTATCAGATCATAAAAAATCCCAGTGTCCCTTCAAATGTTATCTGCTCTCCCACATCACTGAGACAATGTATCATAGGATACATGTACCATGACACATGACACACATGTACCATACCATACAGGTACCATGACACAAATCAAAATCTGCCTGTTTTTCCACTTATTTCTCAATAAGTAGACAAGGGCAGGAATAAAACTTGCTTTCCACTAGCAGTCATTTTTATTTGTATCTTTATTTCATGTCTAAGATAACCATCCAAAAGAAAAGTAGCTTTTCATCTGCCTTTCATCTGCCTTTCATCCGATTTCACATTATATTAGATCCCTCCCAGCTACTATCTCCGTCTGTCTGTCCGTTTCTCTAGCATTATATTAGATCCCTCCCAGCTACTATCTCTGTCTGTCTGTCCGTCTCTCTAGCATTATATTTCCCTCTGTTCATCCCCTCCTTACATCAGGCGACAATGTTTTTTTGTGAAGGCAAAAGGGTCAAGGGTTTAGAAATGCAATTCCTAGACTAATAATAACATTCTCATCACCAAATGAAATTTTGCACAAGAAAAATATGATATAATACTGACAGCCTTTCTGTTTCAAAATGGATATTTATAAGAAAAGGAGAGAAATATAATTTCCTTTTAAAGCAACTACAGACACGTAAAGCCCCTACTGGTGTAGGCCAGCCATCCTTCATCATTGTGCTGTGAGGGTAAGGTTGATTAGTCCTGATTAGTAAGCAGCAGCACACTGAATGGCAGCACACTATATTGATTCCTACTTCATCCCAAGGCTTAGATAATCAGACCTTATCAGGCATGCACCATCTACTCTCATCACTAATTATACCAGAACATCAACCAAAGCATCATAAAATGCATTAGTGTGAGTTTTTGGACACTAAGATTGTTTTATACGGATAGCGGGCATCATAACTATCTTTGTTATTACAGTACAGATAGTAGAAAGCAATTGTTGGTATACAACTGTACAACAGATAAAAACATTGATTTGATGTGACTTAATTTTGAGGTATTTTTTTATTAGTAATATATAGATATACCGTAACTTTAAATTCGATTTAATGTAGTTTTGCATTATGATTCCACAATGTACTGACAGGATATTCGTCTTTTTCCAGTAAACATGTATTCAAGTGGTATGGGTAATATCCAAGTGTTTCCTTTGTAACCTAAACACTGAATTTAGATACTTAATAATTATGGAAAATAAAGCATACATGTATATGGGAGATGACCTAACATGCTGTAAATAGAATGACATTCCAGTTTATTAAGACTACAATTGTGAATAAATATCGATTTAAAAAAAAAAAATATATAAATCTTAACATTTAAAAAAAATTGTTCCAAAAACATGTACAGTGTAGTATGTTTCTTCTTCCGCTGACTCTCTAATAATAAAAAAATGCAATCTTGGTTAAATGAATGGAACACAACAATATCCAAATTTGAGTGATTAAAAGTGAAGCTTAAACTAGTGATACATGTAACAATCATGCATGTGTTTATTGAGTAAAGAGCTTGTAGTGCAGTACTCATGAAGTCCGGGGGGGGGGGGGGGGGGGGTACCGGTAATCAGATTGGTTTTGACGGGGTGTGCCGCTGAAGCCTCGAAACCCCTAACCCATTTTTTAGGGTCATTTTGGCAGATTTTAGTAAAGCCCATTTTTAGTAAAGCCCAATTTTCAAATGTTCAGGTGTTTGCATGGCAAAAACCCTGACAATTTTCTTTCTTTTTTTCATTTAAAAAAAGCAGACCCATATTTAGCCAATTTAGGGTTATTTTTTTCCAAAGGGACCCATGTTTACCCATTAAAGTGGCACCCCCCCCCCCTGTATGTCTTAATATGTGAGTACCCCCCCCCCCCCCCTTTTAAGAGCAAGGACTATCAATCATATCAATCATATTAAGCTATGGCAAGATAACGAGGTAACTTACATTAAAAAGAGACAATATGGTGGTAATATCACTACCTCATGTGATTTCATCTACGGCGTGACTGTCAGCGTACATACACACTCAATATACTTACATGTTATTGTGCTTGTACACAAGGCCTCTTGACATGTACATTTTGTACATATATACACAACATGTACCAGCATAAAATGCGCATACATTACATGTGACAATCAATTTCTAACAGATGATTAACCTTCTCCATGCCATGGTTGCAAAATTAAGGGACTAAAATATGATGCTGTGCTACTACATATTCCAAAGAAGAGTTTCATATATTTTCCTTGTAAAACAGAAACATATATGCTGTGCAAAGCAATAGAGGTTTGCTTTCTTAGAAGATATAACATGCGCTATATACTAAACCTTTACTCTTTCATAAGTTCTTACTTGATAATTTGGAATGAATGTGTTAATGTTGTAATGTGTTAACATTGTTAATACAGCAAATCAAAAGGATCATTAGCCTAGGTTCATATCTACTACTGATCTTAACCCTCATTCCAATATCAATGTTTGTAGTCAAGGCATGAAGGGGCTTTTGAATGAAAAATCTCTGTCAACATGTACACTGTTCATGTAACCCCATGGTCATGTATCAGAGTGACATCCAATTATTATCAGGCTTTCTGACATGTCTATTCAGGAATGGAGCACAACTACCTGGTCAAATCATATTTGCACAAACTATACATGTAAGAAGTACCTGCATATATGTCAGAAGGAAGCAATAACTTTCAGTAAATTTAAATGTAGATCACATGGATTACTAGTTAACAAAGGCAGATTCGAAGCAAATGTAGTGCATGATTTGCAGTGTCCACTTTGTACATTGATAGATATTGGTGATGAATTTCATTATATTTTTGTCCATTCTTTCAAAATGAGAGAAAAATGTATATACCAAATAACTTGTGTGGTATTAACCTAAGACTAAGTATGATGGATAAAATCAATGTTTCATATAGTTCATGCTTGCCAATGCCAGCTAAAGAAATTAGCCAAATTTGTTAGAATAAATATAGATGGTAATACTGTAAATGATAGCTCACAAGTAAGCAATGTTGTTAGGCACACTCGTAGCGGTAGGAGGGTAAATTTCCCAGTTTTCCTTGATTTGTAAATATATTTATTTGTTCATATTACCACATGTTTATTATTGTTCATATTATCACATGTTTTACCATTGTTAAATTGATACTATGTAAATATCTTTGTACTCTCTTACCCTGAGAGGGGCCGATAGAGTCAATAAATCTTACAAATCTTAAAAATCTCCTGACTGACTACATTTAATCAAGGATATTATGGTTAGGGTTACATGTGGTATCAAGTATTATTAAGGTGTAGGGTTAGGATCAGGTAAAGTATTTTTTCCAAGGATGAAGTTAAGAATGTGACTAGTAGCAGGATTTGACTTTGGGGCAGCCATTGTCACTGGAGCAGATGCTGTACTATCAGACACATAGAGGTGTCAATGCATGTTAGAGGAGTTTTAAAACATTATCAGTAAATTGAATTCTAGTAGAGCGAGCTACCTCCTGATGATCATCACTTATTCCATCCCTTTGGAGCCAGAAGGATGTTAACTAATTCACTTCAAGACAGAGATAATGCTCTTTTAGCTCTGAACAGATCGATCTGATAACAAGGTGTCTTCATCCCTGATAGCTTGAGTGAATAATTAGTTTCACTCCAATGAATCCCCACCTGTGCCGTCTTATCACATCGTAGATTGATTCATTACAGGCAACATTGTATATCTCATACTACCTAATAAGAGTACCAAAGCTGTGACATCATAAAAATCTATTTTTTGAATTTCTCAATTTTTCTTCATTTTTCGAAAGAGCATCAAAAATAATGTACAAATGTTGAAAACCAATTGAATATTGAGTATTGGCTGAGATATGACCATCTGAATGAAAAGATTTCCTATAGGAACTCAGTGTTATATTGGTCTGGTTCGTAATGTTATGAGCCAGACCAATATAACACAGAGTTCCCATAGGAAATTTGAATACAAAATTACTTTTGACTCCACAGTAGAAAATCCAAAGAGTGTTTTTAAAAGGTATAATACACTGAAATACTCTTTGAACAGAAAGAAAAATGTTCTTTAAAGCGGTTTAAGATAGATTTTGCACAATTCAATCTCTAAAATAAAAATATGAAATACATGTACCTTACAACAGTAGTCTTTGCAATAATTAGCAGGATAATTGCATTGTCCCATTTCTAAGTACATGTACTTTTAAAGGACACTTATTGTACCACAACAAAAAGGATTACCATTATGCATGTCATATTGGTTTTTTAGAACAAAGAACTTTCTTTAGCTATTAGACTCAGCCTGGCTGTGCCCATTCTAAAAGGGTTTATCTGCATAGTGTATAGCATTACCATTTTCAATTAGGAGCAAGAAGATTATCAGAATAAATTGTTGAAATAATCAATAATGATAATGAAGGGAATTAATTAAGAAGCATCTGGCAGGCCTCCAGTGAGATTTCAAATGACATTCTGTAGGATTTGATAATAGCATCATATGGTACAGATGATGTAGGATTAACAATACCATCATATTGCTCATATGGTACGGATGTTTGATTTCCATACTGATGAAGCACAATAACCTTTGTTTAAAATGTACTTTAAAGTATTCATCCACATGTATAACAAAAGAAATCACTATTCTACGATTTACAGAGTGATTTAAACTATGTTTCCCCTGTTTATGTCAAATGTCACAGCTGGGAATGATTGTGTATCATTGCAAGGCATTCTGGTTAAGAGCCCAACAGGACACTATAAATACAAATCAAGTGCATAGAATGATCATTGTGCTTCATTGGAGCTACTGTTTTGAGCCGAGAGGAAAAACATATAAAACTTGAGAATGAGATTCAATAAATGAAGATAAAAGAGAAGTTTAAACTTACCCAGATTTGTAGTTTGACTCTCTTGTCCTGTCTGAAGACAGTCTTGACCTTAAAATCAATGCCCACGGTGCTTACAAACGCTGATGTGAAGGAATCGTCTGCATATCGGAAGAGGAAGGATGTCTTTCCTACACTGCTGTTACCAATGATCAGAAGTTTGAACATGTAATCAAAGTTCTGGTCTGCAGCATCCTTCTGCCATTTGTTGTCTACTGATGCTGATGCCATCTGGTAAGAAGAA
Organism: Strongylocentrotus droebachiensis; assembly: GCA_035222895.1. Lineage (NCBI taxonomy): Eukaryota > Metazoa > Echinodermata > Echinoidea > Camarodonta > Strongylocentrotidae > Strongylocentrotus > Strongylocentrotus droebachiensis. The sequence continues at coordinate 95,798 of JAVYIG010005176.1, forward strand.
AGAACAAAACAGAGTGCCTCATTATTTCTACATACATATTACTTACTTCTAAGTAGGGGGCATGGAGTGAGATTTGTAGACTTTTAGAGTGTATATATGAGCCCCATGTCAGAATGTTTATATTTTGTGTCCATGCAACCTTAGATTTGGGGTGTGCCCTCTCCCAGAGCCTCTGTTACTAGTGTTATAGTATCAAACCCTGTTCAATGTATGGGACCTTGGGTATGGCTCATGTTAAGTGGTTCATTCACCCAGGGAGGTGAAAGAAAAGGAGGCGAAACTCTTGTAATTTATTCAAACGCATTCTTGAGTTCTAAAGCGTAACAATGGGATGTGTAACATTCCACTTGGCTTTGAAGTTCCATGCTCCGAACCGCGCTTCCACTGCGGGGAATTTCGGAAGCCAGGCACTAGTTTTACATTTATTACAAAATATTAAATTACCGGCAAAATAACAGTGTAAATTAAAAACTTTATATGGGGATTTTATTGGGAATAGTGCATCAAACAAATTTTCAAATTTAGAACTCCGTCCTGCCTTTAAATTGTGTGCCAGAGTTGGTAAAAGAAAAATTACATCCTGTCAAAAACTCAATATTTTAGGATGATGCGCTAATTTGTGCATGCTTTAATGTCCCGTTATTTGATCCATGATTTACAATCTTCAATAACATTAAGTTTGCTAATGCGTGTTTTCGCGTGTTTTTTGTATTTTTCAAGTTTAGAAAAAGAATGAAATTACACAAGTTTGTGTTCGCTTGTTCTACTCTTTACACATTCAACAATGGATGAGAAATCATTGGAAGGGACAGCGAACAGTTGCTGTGATACCATTTTCTGATGTAGGAATTCTAAATCCTAAAATTTCATGCGCTCTTTTATCTCACCACCTGGTCAACAGTTGCAGATTAGCGCACAACTTTCCGGCGGCTTGGAGCATGGGGTCAAAGGAGAACGGCTTGATTCAAGTCCTTCTCTATCACGTCCCTGATTCACCTGACTTTCAATGAAGGTGTTCATTGTTTAAGGGTTTGAACCATGGCTCAATATCAATGCCCTTTGGCAAGAATTCAATTATTCATGTGTTATATATTTTTCACCAAACATAATTTTGTAACCTTCTCACTTATGAATTTCCCCCATTCACTAGTAAATGTTTTGTTACTGATCGAGTTACAAGGTCTGTCCGTTGATTTATGATACATGTACGAATTCACCTGGTATGTCACATTAACAAGAAAATGGCTGCGACCATGTCATGCTAAAAGGCATTACATCACACCAAGAATATCTTGTTTCTTGCATACTTTTGTAAGGAATATTGCACATTTAGGAGGCAGGAATAAATCTCATATTTCAGCATAAATGTACACTTATTCTTTGGGGTGAAGTTTCCTTTAAGCCATTCATCCATCTCTGTGTACCCTACATGTACATATCCCGCCATCATTATTTCATTTTTTATTTTCATTGACTGTACTAGCTTTAACCTTGACATGGAAGGGAAGCTATTGGAGTGTCAGTGAAGAAATACTTTTGTGCAAGTCAAAGGTCTTTAGACACATTGTGGCCTGTTCTACTACCAGAATCTATGATAATATCAAATTTCATGAACACAATTTACACTGATTGGGCTTTTCTTGATATTTCTTCTGATCCAAGCTACATGTACATGTATGGTGGGACTAAAACCTAACTTCGACTTCAACTTCAATATCAGAGGAATTACTTTTTCCCACATATTACAAGCTCATCAGGAACAACAAGTGGTGATGATCTCTACTGATAAATCAAATTGAGGCTTGTCTTTAAGTTTTGTAATTTGACACACATCATTTTTAGTGGAAAATGTACTGAGCATATCACAAGGCAAAACTTCTATCCAGTGATAATTAAAATCTACTATATTCAAGATGAAATCAATCAAATCAGAGAATATTCTTGTACTGAAATCTCTGAAAGGCTTTTGTTAGTGCAACCATTGTCTGGAAAATATATGCACAGCATAACTGAAGTATCAGTATGAAATCTACAATGTACATACATGTAGGTGTGCTTCATAACCGTACTTTTATCAGCTCATGTCCCCCATTTTTTTTTAATTCAACCGTAGTCTAGTTATCTATTCTAGCTCTACATTATACTTGAATGGGTTTCAATGCCTCTTTAAGTTCCCAAATTCCTCTCTTTATCACTACAAGTACATTTAAGTACCATTTACTGTGAATTCCTTTATAAATTTATACTGGAGTTATTATAGCGTCCTGTTATATAAGCAGTTGGTTCATGGTTTAGGTTTTGCTCTTCACTCAAGAACCACCAAGGTTTAAGAGAGATAAATGCCCATTACAATTTTGTTTTCTAAGAAATCACAGAAATGCCTCACATATTTGAAGAGGCTCTCAGAATAATACAATTCAATTCATCTTACACGTAACTTCTCCCTGTGCATTGAGCTTCTACTTGTACCAATACACAGAGTGTTAAAATGCAAGTTCCAAAATGATGAATTATGAACATCACTCTACTAAAAAAGGACAATCTTTTTGCAAGTTACATGATGTCATTGATTAGATATTGTTTAAGTCACCAAAGTATAATCTACAAAAAAATTACATTTGAATTCTTTTACTCTAGGCCATTTACACAGCCAAAAAAAAACTATAGAATGTGAGAAAACATGACGGTTTCTGCTTGCAGTGTAAAAGCAGCTAATATCACAATCTTTTCTGCATAAGAACCACCATATATGGACCCGTAGTATTACATTGTAGGTCCATGGAACGATTGATGCAAACTGGAAAGCACTTCATCTGATATACAAACTTAATCAAGTCTGTCAGTCATAGGAGACAAGCAAATCCAACAAATATTTTAATGGTGATTGTAAAGATTACCAAGCAAACCTGCTTCAACTAAGCCTCAATGATCAGATAAAACATGCAGCAAACATGTTAATTGGTGATACACAAAACTTAAGTCAGGTCGTAAGAAGACAGATCACTTTATCTACTATACTTACTCCTGCTAAACTCAGAAATGGTTCACTCACAGTTAACATTGTCTTACTGTATTCTGTTGAAGAGCAATGTTGCCCTTTAGTAAGACATGTACAACTGTACACTATCAACACCATGCATACTCTGAGGGATGGCATGTACCCTTTTTGTGGAGAAATGCAGTGATCCACTCAAGTTCTACATTTGAAGCTCTTGATCTATAGAATATTTGCTATTCAATCTATTATGCTTTCATGCATGCTATTCTAGCTCAGATATAGCTGAACTGTAAAGGGTCAAAAGACAGAAAGGTGCAGTAAAGTAAAAGAAACATAATATTACACAAATTCTAAAAAATCCCAAACTTACATGTAAATACGGTTATCAATTCGTGGCTGGTTTTTTAATCAAGTGTGTCTCATTTTGAATTTAATGAAAAGTATAATGAGCTCACTGAGTTATATGAGCTGAATTGGGTTTAAATGATATTGTTTGAGCTCTTCATCAAACTGTTACCGGTAAGACATACAACGACAATTCTTTTATCAATGTGTTCATATGAACAATCCCATAGGGAGATGATCTACCACAAATTATCATACATTGGTATATTGGATCAGGGATATGAGAGTTATAAAACACCTCCCTGATTGGATTATCATTGTAGCAATCACATGACTTTCAACTATAATCACTATGAACATGACTGACAATGAGAGCGGACAAAATATACAGTTCCTCAGGTAGACAAAGGAACATCCCTTCACTGCTATTATGTAAAAATGTGTAGAACAGGTGTCACATGCATATTCACCTTTTTACATAATAGCTGTGAAGGGATGTTCCTTTGTCTACCTGAGGAACTGTATATTTTGTCCGCTCTCATTGTCAGTCATGTTCATAGTGAATACAGGCTTCATAATTTGCCTCTTTTAGTTAGTAAATAGTGATCTTTCATACACACCATTTGATTATTTTCATCAAGAGTAAAACTAAAGAAGTGGCCAATTAATTCTACATCATTCTCAACAACAGTCATATTTTCATGGAGATTACTTCATTGCAGTTTACAGAAGGTCGGTTCAATTTTCTACATCTTTCGTGCAGTTGAAGCCTTTTAAAATGGTGAATGTATGCTCTGTGTAAAAACTTTTTTCATGTTCTGCCAAAGTTTACTTCAATGGAAAAGTCTTTTTCCAGTTAATGAAAATAATGATTGTTCTTAATAGATTTATGTATGTTATCTCCCAGCATGCGAAAATAATGAAAGAATACCAAATAGTCAATTTATGATTACAAACTTTCAAACAAGACAAAAATCCTATAATGATATGGTATTGTTCATCCCCTCATACATTTACTGGAGACTTATTTCATTAGATTGAGTAGCTAGCAAGAAGGTTAATAGTAATACACCGGTCAACTTTATTATATTTGCTGGTAGCACAATATCCTTGTTAACATACTCCATTAAATACACCATCAAGGTCAACATGTAATTAATACACTGTTAATTTAACAAAGACAAAAAGAAAGGAGAGAGCTAGGGGCTCTATCTTAATTCCAGTTCTAAATCTCCCAGCCCATAAAGAATGGGTGAATTTCTTAAATACAGCTTAAACACGTGATTTAAAGATGTTCAGTAAAAATATATATTTTACTCATAAACAATAATAAAAATCAAGATTTCGATACATGTATAATTTAAAGCAATGTACTCATGATCACACATGTGGGCCTACATTGATTATTGGAAGAATGCTGAAACGATATCAAATCATGACCAACATCCCCTTCATTGTTGACCGTTTCTACAACACTAAATCCCACAAGTTTAATAGACGTTGAACAGTAGTCGATTAGAGGTATATATGCATTTGGCTCATTTGTTTGTAGAGTTGTTAGGGACAACCATTAATTAGATTTTGGAGGGTAATTTGGTTGTATTCTTATCATGACATCCTTCTGTGTCGCTTTTGTCTCTGTATGCATGGATCTAGCATATCCAACATTTTAACTGGCCCAGGTACATCTCCCCACATGTTTTAGTACCAGTAAAGCTAATGTACTGAAAATGCTTTTCATCTATAATTCTATATACCGGTAATTATAAAGCTCATTGACAAAATGATAAGTAATTCTAAATTATGAGACAATTCAATCTAATTAATTAAGTTTTGAACACTATGCAACAACTCCTGAAATAAACGACCTGTCTTAATGCAAGATTGTATGTGTTTTGTAAATATGTTCCCTATCTGAGATATATTAAACCTCTTCCTAAACTATCTAATCCAATAGTAGCATCTTTCAAATTAAAAGTTAAATGGGATTCTCATTCTAATGAGTCTTAAATTTAAAAAAGTGCACTTTGTGTTTCTGTCTGGTGATGCATCAAACTGACCGACAGCATGATAGTCTGTATCTTAAAGGTATAGTGTATCCCTTTTGCAGCCAACATTAAATTCTGTAGAACTTTGCAGGAATTATGAAAATGTCACATGTGTCCTACATGTTAAAAGTTTGCAGTTTCCTAGTATTCAAATTATGCAAGGAAACTTGTTTACTTTCTAGACTTCACTGTCAGACACTATTGAGTGACTAACAGACTTTTTTTTTCTTTGGTAATAAATACATAAAATGAGCTATAAAGGGTACATGAGCATTAATTGCCACATCCATAACCCATTTCTTGTGATGGCCAAACTTAAGCTGATTGAATCTTTGCCCAGCACAAAACGTACAACCATTCTGGACAAGGGTCTGAAAATCAGGCTTTTTAATCGAAACGACCGCTCCCAAAATTTGATTCAACAACTAACAGTCATTATTTTTCCACAAAAAAAGAATATTCCAAGCCCTTCTGTTTTGGATAAAGTTCTAGATTAGTTTTATCTTTCAAATGCCATTGGAATGTAATCTTTTCATTTTTTTTGGCCTGAAAATGGGACATACATGTAGTACCTTTAAGATCCAGGATGCAGCACATCCCTCTCCATCATTAAGCCTAATCTCATGAGATGGACGCTTGGTAACAAGATCACATCACTCCTCAATGCACCCCATCCTCCAAGCCACATATTTACTTTCACTCTCAAATTAACAAAGTTTCAATGAGCACTGGCCTTTTTCAATTACAGAATGGTGCAAAGAATAATCCTCCTGAATGGTGCATACATGTAGCTGGTTTTACACCTTAAGTATGCAGGGCTTGCCCTTAACTTTTTGTCGAGGTGGCCAGCAGGGCCACTTGAGCAGGAGATCTGGGTGGCCAAATGGAATTTCAGGTGGCCCGGATATTTAAAAATCAGCAAATTTGTGGTTAAAAAAAAAAAAAAAAATCAGCCGAGTCTGATTAGGGACAAGATTTTTTGAGAGGGTTCTAGACATTGTTACATGCGTTTAAAAGGTCGTCTAGAACCCTCGGGGCCCCAGTACATCGATAAATTTAAAAAAAAATAAAAAATTTAAAAAAAAAAAAATTATTTTATTTTTTTAATTTAATTTAATTTTTTTGGTGGCCACCCGGGCCACCTAGTCGGTGATTTCAGGTGGCCCGACGCCATTTCAGGTGGCCATTGGCCCCGGGCCACCGCCAAATTCGAGCCCTGGTATGTAATCTTTTTAAGTACCGGTACCTTGCATATTTATTGTTGTCATACCTTGATCAAAAGTTTTGTATATGTATACCTTATAAACTAATTATTCAACCTGGCCCGCAGTCCCTAACAATCCTGTTCAAGCAAGAGCTAATCATTACAACTTGCTAAGTGCAGCAACTGATCTAAGATATTCTTGTTCAAAAGATGGCAACAGATAAGAAAGATGAGTACCACCTCTACTATATAAATGTGATTTTAGTCTCTATTTGGTATGGTAATAATACATCAATTCCCTTAATCATTTTGGAGGCGAGTTCTATGTATTGGTAAGCTTTTTGGTGCATTAACTTTTCATGTTATAGTCTGTCATACTAGTACATTTATGTATGCATGTTATCTTAAGAAACTTTTTTAATAAAGATAACGTGAATAGGAGTGTGAAGAGTGTTGAAATGATAGTTTGAATGCAGGAAGTAGAAGCAATTCAATGTGTTATTGTGCTGAAAGAAAAGCAAGATTCATACAAATTATGGAAATCTTTGAGTGTCATTGTAATCTTGGAAAATAGTGGATTCTTGCCTGGGAATAAAATATATAACACTACTGAACAGATGTTTGATATCATCATAGAAACAGAACGATGGTAGTTTTGGATACAAATTTCATTCCTGCTTGGAGGATGTTATTCAATCACATGACATTGCTTACAGTGTAAGTTGATTTTCTATCAATAACTCAGGCTCATTTAAACTTGATAAAGGAAAATTGGTATGAATGGTATTAAACCTCCTGTTTCCATCACAAATATCAAAGTATACCGGTACATCAAGAAGCATCAAGAAGTATCTATTGTGTGTGAAATGTTGGTTTGATATTTAACTACTCTTTTGAATTTCACCAATCATCACAAAGCTTAAAGGTAAAGACCAGTTATGGTCATGCGATTGCATTGTGAAAGAAACGTTGTGGAATCATCAAAATGATAAGAAATATGGCCCAGTCTTCGTAAAGTTACGAGCACTGTACACAGAAAGATGTATATGGGACTATACGCACACGTGCGAGACACGTGCGTTAATCTCTCACACACCATGTAGATAAACTAATTTACCAAATATATCAATAAGTAGGCGGTTTCCCGGCAATAATTTGTATCATCATGTATTAGTCAAAACATATTCTTTCACATGATTGGTAATATAAGAGCTTCCATTTCTTTTTTTGAAATTGGGGCGTTTCCAATACTGGTCTTTACCTTTAATAATGATAGCTATGATGAGCATATCAATTATTAATGGTGAGACAAGCAAATACTTTTCTTCCATAAAACGTTGTAATACGTACCAAACCGGACAGGAACTTTGCTGTCTAAAGTTATAAAGAGATTGATTGATTTAAAAGAAAAATATTATAACAAGCTATATTTTATCCCAATATCCATGGCAATTCTTTAAAAAAAATATATAAAAAGTGGTACTGCATAAGTTTTCATAATGTACAACAACAAGTTCATCAAAATTGATCCATAGTCAATAAAAAGAAGTATTTTGTCTTTTTCTACTTTACATATATTTGCTTCTTTTTATTATTGTTGACCCGTTACCAAAATTCAATAAACAAGTTGAGAGAAACAATGTCAGAAATGTAATCATCTTGTCTTGGGAGGATAAATTTCAATTTAAGATCTAAAAATAACTCCCTACAAGGATGGCATATAATATAGACTGAGGTCACTATTGTTATTACCATTGGGGCTCCTTCTTATTGGATAGTATATGCTGCCAGGAGACATCGGAAATTTGATTGAATTTGTTCAAGTCAAGCTACATATGCATTCACATTACGCAGCTTTTATCAGCACAAAGCTTTCTGGAAAATATATTGCACACTAGAGTTCCTGTGTAAATTGTGTAATGTCAAATTTTGCAGAAAATGAAAGACAATTAAATATTAAACTAAGAATCTCTACATGTAATGTTTTTAGAGTCTCTAATGTTCTTGTAGAGTTTCTAATGTAATATATTTCAATATTGACAAATCAATTGTAACTGTATTTTATGTTTGAAATATGTAATGAGTCTTTTAATTGTACACATGACCAATTCAGCCATTTGGGCTGCGACACATGTATTTAATAGACCTTGAATTGAATTGAATTGTAGAGTCTCTATTGTAGAATCTATAATATTAATTCTTGTAGAGTCTCTAGTGTTCTTGTAGAATCTCTAATGTTAATTGTTGTAGAATCTCTAATGTTAATTCTTGTAGAGTCTCTAATATTCTTGTAGAGTCTCTAATGTTAATTCTTGTAGAGTCTCTAATGTTCTTGTACACTTCTACTCTCAATATGCCAACCTAAAGTAGGTATAAAAGAGTTATATGTATGTTTATCATCCTCATTCCAAATTATTCCAAACTATTGCTAAGCAACCAAACATAATATTGTTTCTGTCCATTGGTGTCAGAACTTTAATCAAAGGTCATTAGCTGTGTCCATAAATTATTCAGTTAACATATGTGTTTATTTAATCAATAACTCAGAAAAATACTCAAGGTTCTGAACCTACAGCACTATTCAAAAATACATCTACTGCATTGTTGAATAAATAATCTACATGCATTCTCTAGGAAATATTCTTGGTGTGAATGCATTAATGATCTATCACTACCGGATACAATACAAAGGTAGAATAGAGAGAAGGTTGGTCATATCACATGCATCCAGATGTAAAGGAAGCAGTAAACCAAGGGGTGTCTTTTTATGTTCTAGCTAATGGTACAGTGGAGAGATCTGGAAAAGCTACTAACAGCCTGAGTGAGAATTGGTTTCTATTTAAATTCTGTTCATTTAGAAAGCATGCCATCACTCTTCTTTTATCTCATTTCCAGGGAACCTACGCTTTTAATTTATTTCATTTTTTTTAATGTAGAATTTTAAACAGGGTTGGTGTTGATCAACACCAAATAATTAAACAATGGAAGTTATTGACTTTTACTGTGGCTCACTGATTTGGATTATAGTCACTGTAATACATCAACTACAGTACATGTAGTCACACTATTTAACAATCTACAATAGTCATTGACATATCCTTGCATCAGTATAAAAGATGACAATTCTTTGAGGCGTGCAAGCAAGGGTCCAGGCTTTCAGAGCCACATGCAAATCGACACCACTTGCAAAATTTGCAAAGGTTAATTGCACAATGGTTTCTCACTTTCTGGATCTACAGCAGCTAGGCCTTGAGAAGCTTTATATGAAACCTGAAAAGAATTTCATTTAAACTCGGCTTAGACTCAACCTTTTTCTTTACAGTGCATTTAACAAAGGATGTTTTATTACACATCAGGAATGTAGGATATTGAAGGAGAGCAATTTCCTATGCACTTTGAAATAAGTCAGTAAACCTACCGACATTGTTATAATCTATTTTTCTTCCACTTTAAATTTAAGCTTAACTAAATATATGCTATCGAATGTCAGTTCTATCCAATAGCATTTTTCTACAATCAATAATAGTAGCTTTGGTGTAAGTGTGTTACTTAGATAGTTGACAATAATATCAAACATGTAAATCCTGTTCCACCTTATCCTTATCTCACTACTGAATGAACTAACTTGCTCTTATCAAAGAGATATCTCCTTGTTCTTATTAAGCTTCTGTAAAATGCTAAAACACACATTAGTAGAAAACTAAATTCCTAGCAGAGCTATCATTAAACAATATAATGAATCATTTGCCTGCTACCAGAAATTCTTTCAGTTATATGTCATTTGTTTCCCATCTTGTGAATCAAGTAAAACAAAAACAAACAATTTAAACAGTACCTGTACTCCTGCTTCGTGTCTCATCCTCTACAAACAGAACAACAGGGAGATGTTTCTATTCGCTTTGTATCAGAAGAAATAGTACTATACAATCCTTGGAATATATCCTCTGTTTCCTAGGCACACAGATGAGCATGTATTCCTTATCCGAATGCTAAAGACTTGAATTCAATTAAATAAAACTAGATAAAACTTTGTCCACCTGCTTGATTACAAAATATAGTCCAAATAATCAGGGTTCTTCTTCCAAAAATGCTCGACAAATTTTCAATAAGATTGAAAGTTAATAAGCTACTGTATGTTAGCTAGGCGGAGATGAGGAGTACATGTAGCATTGATCAGTGTCCCCAGCCTACACATCAATAATCCTGTATTAATGCATTCAGCTAGATTCCTTTTTAGCAGTTCACCGATTCTGAAAGAGCTCTGCACTAAAATAGATGGTAGAGTGCTCGATGGAGCGACTGAAGGAGTAAGTGTGTGTGCCCACCGCTAACCACCTCTATGCAGCTACCTGTACATTGAAACTACTCTGAGGTAGATACACACTCACACACACACATACACACTCGCACCCACACAACCACCCGTAGTCGCACTAATGCACGTACTGTAATTGCATGCTTAATAAACATTGATTCATCTTCCATCTAGCCTGCCTGCCTGCCTGCCTGCCTGCTGCCTCGCTAGCTAGCTATAGCTCTGCATGGTGGTTAAGAGAATCTCATTATCATCAGAATCATTGATCCAAAGCTAGACTAGCTTGCAAAGAGATGACACAAGCACAGATACAGATGGAGAATCAGAAAGAGAGATGGCCAATGAATTACAGCATGTGAGGGAACGAGAAATTATGAGCTGGAGTCAGGTGGAGTGAAAAGACAAACTCATGATAATATTAATTTTAATAGAGACTGAAATGCAACTGAATAAAACAATTAAAAAGGCAACTGACAAAAATACTCATTTGTTAAAGGGGTAATTATACTTTGACTATCATGATCTGCAAAGGGATATTACAATATCATTATGCGCTATATACATTAACAAGATATTATCATTGTTATTATGACAGAGAGAAAGGAGATTGATAGAAGAGATCAAGGGTGCTGGAGAGACAAAAATAAAGAGAGAATGAGGAGGACAGAGAGAGAATATTAGATATATACATGTAGACAGATCGATAGAGAGAGAGAGAGAGAAAGAAAGAGAGAGAGAGAGAAAGAGAAAGAGAGAGAGAGAGGGGGAGAGAGAGAGAACAAAGAGGGGGGGGGGGGGAGGTTATGGCCTAATGCTAATAGAATCTTCTTGAATGTCATTAGTAATGCAGCTGTAGATTGCCCAAGCTGTTATTAAATTCACCACTTTAACAAAGAGTCTGCCAGTCATAGTGGCACTAAGCTACAAAATATAGACCTCCATTCCCACCATGACAAACTAAAGGTAATTACGACATCACTGGATGTACATTAACAGACATTCAAGAAGATATGCCTCAATTTAGAAGCACTCACGTCGTATTGGATTAAACATAAAATATTTCTATTTTGATGACACAAACATATTTCCAGCTATATATTTAGAGCATATGTCATCTGAATAACTAAAGAAAGAAGGATAAGTCTAGCGTGCATCTTATGAAATGATTCTCCATTGAAATGATTCTCCATTGGAAAGGCATCCCTTTCAAGATTTCAAACATACTCTGCAAAAATAAGGGAAAATTGATGAAACATAAATCAGAAATACCGGATATCTTACATCAGAACATGCCATGATAATAAAAAAAATTGGGCCTTTGATTTTAATCAACTGATTTGATTTAATCTGATGATAATGAGAAGGAGAATGAGAAGGAGAATGAGAATGGCTGCATTTATCCTAAAAGCTAATCAAAACAAGATTAGGATTGTCATAAATTCAAACTGTTTTCACTCGAAGATATCCATTAAATTCACCTTTTTTTGCAAATATTATGAATCTTCACAGTAGGAGACCATGCCTGACAAAGAACACAATAATCTCCATGTAAGAAAACATGGATGAGCTTGAATTAAGGGCCAGTCATGCATAGAGCAATAAGTGAGATTTAGAATTAATCTTTAGACCGCAATCAGAATCTTACTTTTTTTATGAGAAAACTATTTTTTATACTAACAGTAATGTGTACAATTTGGATCATATTTCAATGAACACTGTAAGAAACCGAGATTTCTTACCGGTTTACCCGTACAGATTGGTGTTCAAAGTCAAAATTGAATCTCACATATTTGTTAGTGTGAATGAGCTAGCTGCTATTCTTCATCTCTATACAAAAGGTGTTTGTGATTTCAGCTTTGGGCTGTGGATGGGTGGGTGTTTGCTCCCTTCCAACAGGCTGTGATTTGTATCATATCATGAATAAGATATTAAAAGTATATGCTCTCAGCAATGAATAGGAAATCTTCTTTTAACACCTTTCGTTTCACTCGCTGGTAAAACCAGGTTTTTGACAAGTAGAACGTCTATTTGTGCAGGTGGTAACTTACATGTACCTGAAGAGTGGTCTTCATGTGATATATTATCATATATCGTCTACATGTATAGGAGATAATATACACTACATGTTGTATGATAGGACATAGAATAAATAAATTAAATCTACCTATAAAAATTATAAAACCATCTACAGTGCCATAAAATGTAAGTGCATTAATTTCAACTTTTTAAAGACAGTGAAATTTTATCCTACTAAACCCCTTTCAATAGTTATGTTTTGCATCCTCTTTCATTCACCATAGGCTCTTAGAATTGATAAAGGTTTAAATTTTTGATATTTTTCACTTAATTTTTTTTATTTTTTTTTTAAAGCAGGTCACAGCAATAAGAAATTACACTTTGTTTCTTGGAGTAAAGATAGTACCGGTAAGCAAATAATTACCGTTGGTGAAGGTAATGGGACAAAATATCACTTCCGACGCGATTTGGATGTACATGTAGCTATCTTTCCGAAGCGAAGCTGAGGAAAGATAGCATATACATTCAGATCGCCGAGGAAGTGATAGTTTGCCATCATCTAAAACCAAAGAGTGATTATTTGCTTTATATTCCACATCGGAAACATTTCACTTCTTCTGTCATTTTAGAGCAACAAGTCATCAATTAAGAGCTAGCAAAGAGTATACCATACGTACAGTGCATGCAGTATAGTGGTGTGACCATATAGTTTGCGCGTGACCAAAGTTCGCGTAGTTCGCGTACTAACACTAAAAGCGCTTAAAGAGGAGAGCAATACGCAACGTATACAATGTAGATAGTACATTTTTTTCTATCTTTAGTGAAAGTGCGTTGCACTGTGTAGATAGTACTACTATCTACACAGTGCAACAAACTTTTCTTCTCCCATCAATGATGGGCGAACTATTTTTCATCACATGATTTACTTTTGACCAATCGTAGAGCAAGATTCTTAGTATGTGGAATATAAAAATCATGTACTAGCACAACACTCCACATCCATTTAAGTCAGTCCTTGTACAGAGAGCCATCTCCATTGTATAATAAGAGAAGTATGTGCATGTACATGTACCGTACATATCCTTTTAGAGTCAGTTGTCAATCTTCTGTACAATCAAGCCAAGTCGCCTTGCATCGTGTCTCAGTCACGCAACTGACATTTCATCTTTCCCTCTAGGGGTTTTAATATCTCATGACCAATAATCTGAGATCTTATCATCTGACTCACTCAAGTCAATAAATAAACATCTAGAGTTCTTTAAATAGATAACTTAATTAAAACATTAATTGCATGACTAGTTGACAACAGACATGAAAACAGACTCCTACTCATAACTATCATGAAGATGATAAATGATCGCATTGCAATGTAAATGGAATCCTATAAAAGTTTGCAATCATTTAAACGATCTGAATCCTGTGTTAAAAGAAAAATCCCTAAATGCATTCCCAAGTAGGCCAGGAACAACAGTAATTCCTTCAAGATAATCTCCAATTAATACATGCAACTAGTTTATTTCATTTGATAAGCACAATATATCAGGATTCAGTTTATCTTTTAAGATATCTCTACATTCCAATTAGTCCTATTGACTAGATAATACAGGTTGTTCGTAATATCTGTGGTATGGTATGACAGGTGTCTGCTCTCTCATATGATAATATCTGGTTATTGTCTCTACCTTATAATCACACACACTCAAACACACACACACACACACACACCATACAGATGACACACATAATTGATCATGGACAAACAATGGCAGTGTGGGTAGTATGTTGCCATTCCACAAGCATGAACATCGTACAATCAGTAGATGAATACACCATGACAGATGCACATAATGTTCAAAGAGCCCCCAATTCTCCCTGCATAATGCCTGCATAAATACTGTAGCAGTGCTGGTCCATTTTTTTAAAAGGTGCATTGGGGATTCCATGGCATACCCTCATTTTTAATTTTTGCTTAGTCATTTTTCCGTTCCCTCATCTTTGATACACATCTACACTGCCAACATAATGAATGAACAAGCAACCTACCCTGATATTTTCTTTCAAAAACCATTAAACTTAGAATACATAATGTATATCATTACTGACAATAAAACAGGAAGCACATTTAATACATGTAGCATGTGTAGAAAGTAGGTTGTCATTATATGACTGTCCTAACTTCAACTTCTTATATTCAGTATCTGGCAAATCACAGTTCTTACACTATGAAGGGAGTTGAGAATATTGTAATATATATATTTCTCACTGATTGAAAGAGTTAAAGGTAATGCAAAGTTTTGGGAAATCTTGAAAATTGGATGGACAGTAATGGTGATATATTTGGATGCCCCTGTGGATGTATTATAAGCACTAGAAAATTTAGCCCCTAAAACACTTCTGCTTTTGAGGAAATTGAATAATCAAAATTTACCCATGCTCCTGGTAGATTTCAAATATTTCAAAAGGTGCCTTAGGCCATTCCTTGGTAGCTGGGATTATGAAAATCTCAGAATATGCAGTTCTGATATACAATTTCAAAACGGGAATAGAAAAATTGGTTGACTGTAGTCAAGAAACCTGGTATTAAAGCTAAAGTAATATCAGTCTTGAGAGGGAGCTATACAACATAAAGAGTTTATTTTTTACAATTTCATCACTTTAGACTTGATTTCAACTGCGACAACAAGCATTGAATATTGTAAAATCGCATATGC
This sequence comes from Strongylocentrotus droebachiensis, assembly GCA_035222895.1. NCBI lineage: Eukaryota > Metazoa > Echinodermata > Echinoidea > Camarodonta > Strongylocentrotidae > Strongylocentrotus > Strongylocentrotus droebachiensis. The sequence continues at coordinate 111,435 of JAVYIG010005176.1, forward strand.
TTCCAATTTGTTCATTTGAACCAAATTCATAACCCAATACCAAAACCTAGTATTATCTTTAAATAGAAGGCAATATTATTGTCACTTGCATAACATAGACATTAGAAAATACAAGTGAATATCAATTATACAAGGAATTTTTTTTTTGTTGAAAATAGAATACTTCTCTCACACAAAGTCAAGTATAACGGGGTTAATCCAAATGGTATACATGTATACTGAATACTTGATTCATACAATTCTCAAATAACAGCATGGTTAACACTTGACTAGCCAACGCTCTTATTATCTTGCTTAGTATCACTGAACAAATGAATTAAGTTTTGAGTAAACTTTAAAAATGTCAGAGGTTAGTATATTTACTTAATAACTATGAAAATATTGACACAGAGAGCGAGATATGGGTTAGGCTGAAATTTGGTTCATAAGTGCACTTTTTATTTTCATATTTAAACCAAATTGGAGAAGGAAAAGGTAAACATCCATTAAAGGGAACGATTATCTCAGAATGGTTTAGTTGCCTAGCTTGCTACATGTATGTTTCAAATCTTCAATTCAATGTTATGTGATTCTAACAAAAAAACTTATCCAATAATACTACAGTTTTAAATATTGATGAGTTAGTCATTTTGTCAATAGTCAATCTAATAAACTTTATATGTTGGTAAATAATTTAAATCATATATTCTTAGAGATAATTCATTCACAGACCAATAGATTGCCTAAGGTCTGTACTTGTATGAAGTAATAATAATAATATTAATGATAATATTAATAATTATAAGAGATTAGTTTAGATTTAAAGTACTACCGTTAGTTGTCACTACATTTTTCCATTGCTGTTTTCTAGCTTCTCTGCCCAAATCAATGCAACCATCTTGCTGCAATTATTTGAATGTGATTTCCATCATATCTTGATATCAACCCTTTAACCAATGCTTGACCTGAAGGTAACTTAAACTTATTACTTTGTATTTCAAAAAGAGAGAAAAAAGAGAAAGAAGGAAATTAATATTAAAAAGGAGGCGTTTGTGATTATAGTCAGTTCTTGACTGATTGCCATTACAACAAAAACAAACAAAAAACAATGGAGCCTTGTATGTGAAGACCATAGAAACTTCAAAAGTAACAATTTTGAGTTAAACTTAATCAACAGAAACTCCTAATTGGCTGATTTGACAACCTCCCTCCTTGATTTATAACTTAGATTTTACATCAAAACAATATGGAAAGAAAATATGAAATTCCGCAACACTTGACGATTTACAATCCATGTGATCTCTTTATCCCCCTCCCCCCACCCCCCCCCCCCCCTCTCGCTCTCTCTCTCTTATATATCTCCATATATTTTCTCTCCACCTATTCCTTTAATTCTACCTACCTGTACCTTCCTTCACCCCTTCTTCTTCTTTGGTGCAGTCTGCTTCCTTCAATCTTGAAGATTCTTGCAGAATGAAGATATATCTCTCTCTCGTTCTCTCTTTTTTGTCTCTCATACCATGTACTTGCTCTCTCTCTTTCATTCTATATAATCCTTTTGTCTAATTCCCCTTAGTAGATATGACTCTCTCATTCTAATTATTAAAGCCTGTTCTTTCCTTATATCTTTAAACTACAACATTATTATTATTGTTGTTTTTGTTTGTTTTTTACTTCACTTTAATTCATACTAGGTGAAGCACATTATATTATGTGTTGATATCACACAGAAAGGTCCTTCACATGTTAGTTACACTGAGATTTTAGGTTGAAATGCATACCGGTATACACTTTTGGTACACACAAGGTTTTGATTCACTTTGTGTGTATGCCATGCATTAGTGGATGGGGTCGGCGCCACACAGAACCAACGGGCTTCTCATGGCGTCTTATACAGGTGGTGTCCGATGCCAAACACAGCTGGTATGTGTGCGAATGCCGAGCTGTCGTGTATAATAATATGAACAACGCACAATTCTGTAAATTTGCTCGCTCTCGTATTTAGTAATACATAATTACACACATTTTAAACAGCAATATACATTATCACTCAAACATGAGAACTTTTAAATATAACAAAATACATACCTTGGAGAATGTTTCTTGTAAAGATGAATTTCACGAGAGTTCGTTTCGCCGGTATTCTTTGAAAGCTTCGCCTCGTATTTATTTCATATGCAAAGTGACCGATTGTCGGCGAGAATGTGGGCGGGGCTGCGGTGTTAGTCTTCTTTTCAAGACGCCGTTACACCGATTTGGCATCGTTCAGTTCCACAACATTTTAAAACATATTCCTTATCTATTTGTTTCTTCTTCAAAATATCAATTACCTCTGAAAGATCAAATACGTCATTGTTATTTTCTCTACTTAGCGCGTGGGTCTAAGGGAATACAGGTCTACAAAAGATATGTTTCAATGGGAATTTACTGCAGTCATTTTTGAATATGAGACACAGATAAAATCGCATCTCGTTAATTAAATGGACTATTGGAAATGGTAATTTATATCAATTGGTTCTTTTTAAAACGTTTGTACCGGTATGCATAATCCAAACAAAGAATGTGTGAAAGGGATCAGAATCATATAGTTAACAGAATAATTAACGGTCTAAAACAAGAATAACAACCTCTTCTGTTAGGCGCACGCTGCACCTGTTATGACGTACAGTGCTTATTCTACCTATTACGTAAGATGCATAATCGACTCGTTACGAGACAAAGAAGAACAGAAGCAGTCAGGGTGGATCTTCTCTCATCAATGAACCTGGATTAAAAATTTAAAGAGCTTGGGCCGGGCAGCTTCACGTGGGGCATTATCCCCCCCCCCCCCCGCCCCATATGAAGTTCAAGATACGTACTGCATGAATAGAATTCTTTAAATGAAAGATGCTTTCTTAAGATTTAAATTAGTTACAGATAACCGATGTACCGTATTCTGTAATAACAGTGTTGAAGAAACAATTCTACATATATTTTGTTACTGTATTTATTCAAACGAAATATGGTCAAAATTTGAGCATTGGCTGTCCGGTAATAATTTACATTTGAGGTTAAAAAGTTTTTTGGGTCTAATGGAAGTAACAACAGTGCCCTCAACTGTATTATGAATATAGTAAGGAAAGACATTTTTGCAGCCAAATGCAAACAGTGTTTGCCAGTTTTTTAACACATAATATCAGCGATAAACATTATTATGATATGGAAAAGTATATATTTAAAATAAATCTGAAAGAAAAGAAATTTATGAAAAAGTGATTACCTTTTACAAAGTGTTTCTGATTGCTTATTTTTTCTAAATTATTTTGTCAAGTATTAAAATCTGTGATGTTTCAAAAATGAGCTGCAATTTTTAACTGATATCTAAACGTATGTTCTTATCATATTGTGAATGGCCAATAATATAGCTCTTCTTGTATACATAATTTATGTGAATGATATCATTTTATAAAGGAACCCTGTGGGAGGATATACAAATATCCCCCCCCCCCCTCTCTAGCTCTTACATTACACTCTATTTTTTCTTTTCTCTCTCGCATTCTCTTTTACCCTCTTCCTCATGTCTCTCCCAGTCTCTTTCCTTTTCTCATTCTCTTCTTCCTCTCCCTCATTCTCTTTCACCCTCGTCCTCCTCTTTCTCATTCTCTTTCACCCTCTTCCTCCTTTCTCTTTCATTCTCTTTCCCTCTCTCATTCTCTTTCACCCTCTTCTTCCTCTCCCTCATTCTCTTTCCCTCTCTCATTCTCTTTCACCCTCTTCTTCCTCTCCCTCATTCTCTTTCACCCTCGTCCTCCTCTCTCTCATTCTCTTTCACCCTCTCCCTCCTCTCTCTCTCATTCTCTTTCACCCTCTTGCTCCCGTCTCTCATTCTCTTTCCCTCTCCTTCACCGTCTTCCTCCTCTCTCATTCTCTTTCCCTCTCTCATTCTCTTTCACCCTCTCTCTCTCTCTCTCTCTCATTCTCTTTCCCTCTCTCATTCTCTATCACCCTCTCTCTTACATAACGCACACACACACCATGCATCAACTCCCCTACATACCAAACACCTTTCAATTACTCCAAGCCCTCTTCCTCACTGTAATCACATATAATCTCAGGTGAATTCAAAACCTATCACACATCTAAAGGTATATGGTGGGACATCCCACAATCATATTACAAGGGGGAAAATGTCTGTGCTTACAGTTATCTTGTAGCAAACTCCACATAAAGCTTTGAATGAAAATACTTCAATTTTACGGTCAGCACTACTTTTTCTTGCACTTAAAATGGACAATATCATAAAAACACTGAAAGGCATTTCTATATCTGAAAAGAAAAGGAATGTTTTTCGATTACAAGTGAAACATTTCTGATGATTTGCACATAGTGGTTCGGATCAGATATTTTTTTCAATAACTTCTTAAAGCTCCCAATACTAGAATGCAGGATGTCTGAAATATACATACATACATGGCAAACGTGAACATAATCGATAATTAATAGTTATTCATTTATTATTTCTTTCTAATATGAAAAATGATTTCAGTCTGTTTGAATTCTACATAATTTATGCCTCCATGCAGATAAAGTGTTGTAAGTTCCTTTTATGCCTACATTGACTGAATATGGAGAGTTGGAAAAAAATGTATTTCTACAACTGCTACTTTTATAGTTTATATTAAAAACAATAATAATCCCTATAATTGGCTAGTGTTATCCTAGCTTAACCAATACAAGTTCATCTATATTTCTTTCATTTGTTGTTATCAAAACCATGTTTGAGGAATGTTTATTTTCACACAAAATTCCATAATAATGCAAATCAACTAAAAACAAGCTTGGACTAATACTCTACAAAAAGCAACTGAAAATCACTTATAAACATGATTATTCTGGTTCTGTCCTGGTCTAGTTTCTTCATGTTTGTTAATGTTTTTAATGAATAATCATAAACTTTATGAATAGATGGACAGATATATTATGCAATCACACATGATAGTACAGAAAAACAAACAAACACCTATATATTATGATTAAATGGCACATTCTTAAATGAAGCCAAATGATGATTCATACAAAACAATCATAATAGAACAAATTTGACAAAGGACTGGTGAGAAAAACAGTCACTTTTTACAAGAGCATCAAATTGCCAGACAGGGTTGCCCTACTAATTTAAATAGAATAGGATCAGAAGGTCATAATGGTGAGAACAAAAAGAAGAAAAAGGGAAAAAAGGGGTAAGATAAATGGAGAAGAAAGACATGTCATATTTTCCCCTTGTTTATCATAAAGGAGATACCTGGTACAAAAAGTTCAGGCTAGTTGTTCTAAAAAATATAGGGCAACAAATGTATCACATTATAACCATGAACAGACACAGTACAGATAAGAAAAATGGACACATTATACAAATACAAAGGAAAGTAATATCAATACACCCTTATTAATGTACGGTAGTCCAAATAATTTCTTTTCCACATTAAATAAATTCCATGAGGTATCACTTGCCACGTTCATTAAAGACCGTCACCACTACTGGGCAAGAAGGAATTAGACCACACAGCGAGCCAGCAAGGTCACTGTCACAGATGGTTATCTCATTAACTCAGCTCTCATTTAACATAAGAAAAAGAGGATCATGGGGGACCAACAGGCACCGATTGGGGAAGTTTTCTGTATAGAGGGAGCAAGTAGCTACAAGTAGGACAGTGTGCCTTTAAAGTTAAAGACCAGTTCTGGTCATGCGATTGCATTGTGAAAGAAACGTTGTGGAATCGATCAGAAAAGGTTAATCAATTTATAAAAGTATTGGTGTGTACTGCAAGGTTTTGGAATCATCAAAATGATAAGAAATTTGGTCCAGTCTTGGTAAAGTTCCAAGCACTGTACACAGAAAGATGTATATGGGACAAGGCGACACGTGTGCGATATCTATCAGGTCCAAATAGATATAATAATTTACCAAATATATTAATGAGTAGGCGGTTTCCCAGCAAAATTTGTATCATCACGTATTAGTCAAAACATATTCTTTCACATGATTGGTAACAAGAGCTTCCATTTCATTTTTTTTTAAAGGGGGGGCGTTTCCAAAACTGGTCTTTACCTTTAACATGTACATTAGACTTCTCATTAATTATATGTTTTTTAGTAATTAACTGCATTTAAGAATCCTCATAAATATACACTGCACATCAAGCAAAATACTGGACCAAAAATAAAGACATAAAGACTGAGGAAATAATTAAATGATAATTGTTCTGCTATTTTAGAGGCCTAGTTCAAGGTTCATTGCCCGACTTTCTTTGGCATCATCTATAGTACATGAGATTTAAACAATTAGTGTAAAAAGAAGGGGGGAAAAACAAGTAAAAAAACAAAAAAGGGAACACTCACTCATACATGTACAGTGTAGCTTGTTTACATCTAAGTGACAAAAAAAAATTATGTGTCTGCACATGATTGCCATTTCTCTTTATCAGATTTAAATGAATTAACTCTGTCTCCTTCCAGTTTGAAATGAATTAACTCTGTCTCCTTCAAGTTTGAAATGAAAGAAACCACAAGTTATCAAGACTTATCAAAGAATTGCATGAATACAATGCACATGCAGAGACAGCAGGTGAATTCAATCAATCAAGTGAGTACATACATGTATGCAATCTCAGAGAGATAAACATTATCAACACAGATTGAGAATACATGTACCCAGATGTTATCTGTGTATTTCAGAGAAATTCTCCATTTCCTTTTCTTGGCTTAATAAGAATAAGGGCTTCTTGTGTAGTGTTCACGTTTGTCACACTCCTGGTGCCTTGTTAGCTGTCGAGATTGTTATGCCATGTACCGGACTGACTCAATAAAACAGCTCCAATAGCAATGTTAGGTAAACCGAATAAAATTATCTAGTATTATTTGCATTTCAACTGAAATTGAAGGTGTTTGAATAGTGAGTAAATTTATCATAAATCTTTCCTAAACCTCTCCATGAAAAAGAATTTTCATTATAACTACATCTATTAGTTGCTTTCTTCAAAAGACAATTACATCATTCTGCTTGTCTAAATTTTCTCTGAAGGTTGGCAAAATTGTTTACAGCATATTAATCTTTATATTTATGGTATATGAATACAGTTTAATTTTTTGGGTGGAGGGGGAGGGGAGCACTAAGGAGAGCTCTCTTGCTATTCAGTACTTTATGGCATTTTATTTCTTCTTCATCTAATCCCAAAATAAGTATCTAGTGATTAATTCCTTAAATTCATTGATTTTAACAAAAAATATGCACAAGGAAATATTTTCTTTAGGCCAAGTAACAACAGTAACAAGACTTTAAACAAAAATCTAATCCTATCTTATCTCTAATATCTCTTATCTCTTATCTCTTACTGCAAGTACACAGTTGTGATTGATATCAAGTTGCGATCAAATCAAATCGATTGCAAGCAACTCTTTATAAGACAGGGCACGACAAAGGATTTTGAGCCAGGAGAGATAGAACGAGAGGATGAGAGGTTCTGATATACAAACATCTGCCGAACTAGAATGATGATGAAACGGCTAGTGAGGTCATGAGGTCATTAATGTTTCTTGACAGTTGATTATCCATTCTTTATCTTCATCCTTAGGAACTAGATGAAGACCAATCTGAAAGTAGAAGAAAATAAAATATAATGAAATTGAAATTGAAATTCTTTTACCTCCATTTTCACATCACATATCAAAATAGATTATATAAGATGGCAAATCATGACTGATTAAATGATATTGAAATACATCAAAGGAAACCTCGACCCAAAGAATGAGTGTAGGTATTCTGAAAAAAAGAGATGTATTCCTGCCCTTTGATGTATAATATTCCTTACAAAAATGTACAATGAATAAATAAATGAATATATTTTGGCATGATTTGATGCCTTTTAGCATGACATGGGCGCAGCCATTTCCTTGAAAATGTGATGTAACAGTTGAAGTTGTACATATTTCAAGTTGACCACAACTACTACTAGTACTAGTTCAAGCGTGATAGCACTGATTTGACAAGTTTTTTGTTTTTTTTCTATTCTCCATGATCTTTGGGAGCTCCTGCCTTGGTAGACAAGAATCATTTTTTGACTGATCTATGTATGTCATTGCACGGTAAGCTCTGGTGTTTTTGTTTGCCCCTTGAAGGCTCCCAGAAGAGCATTTGTGAATTATTTCACTCTTGCTCCTCCAGCAATGACCACTACATAACATCATGATGTATTCTCACCGTAGAAGCTCCAGCATGGCACTGTACATTCTGTAGCATAACCTCATGATTGATGAGACAGTTCTCACTCTTACTGCAATCCAGCTTCATACCACATTTCTTGGAACCCTGTGAAAATCATATAGATGAAAATACAAGTATCAGAGGACACGGTACAAGAAATTGTTGGATGTACGTGCTTACTATAGTTCCACAATCAGCCCCCCCCCCCCTCCCCCATTCATTCCTTGTCAGCTTTGCAACATACTGGTGGTTTGGAGTCATTGGGCCATGTTTGTTGGGACGTTAAATGGAGGCCCCTTGTAGAGAAGAGTCACTCCCCTTGCACGTTAAGAACCCACTGCACTCTTTGTATAAGAGTAGGGGGAACCTCGATGTAGTGGTCCACCTGCACACACCCCAGTATAGTACGATAATACTCTGTAAAGAGGTCTGTACTCAAAATGGAAGAAGAAGAAGAAACCTGGCCCGTCTTATTAACAGTTGCGATTGATATCAATGTACATAAGAGACTGCAAACGTATGATTGATTTGGATCAACTCTATATAAAGACGGGCCTAATTGGTAACTGAAATACATGTACATTGCATCTTCATGAGCACAAAAAAAAAATAATATAACAGTAGAACTGGCCCTTCTTATACAGGTCACTTGAGAAATTAATTTTTTGCAGAAACGTGTTACATGAGTTTATAAGAACATCATATCAGTTCTTGACTAATCCCTTCTTAGCTACAATCATGAAATATACATAAAACCGACCAAGTTATAAGGTTTTATCACCCCATTGACAATTACTGTGCAACAGTGGCAGGTATAATTAGGCTACATAAAAGAATCAGTAGTATCAAGAAAGAGTATAATTAGTATCTTACAGTGTTTTCCATGACGAAGGTCACCCTTCCATCTCCCATGTATGTATGAAGCTTGACCTGTCCTATCATCTTGACCCTAGTGAAGCCTGCAGCATGAATAACTGATTGACAGACGATCTTCTGTAATGTTGGTCCACCACGCTGTAGAGGTTGAGCTCTGATCACAGCTGGACAATGCTCAGTGTAGATATCCACAAGGAATGGACATGCCTTTAAGATCAGGGGTGAAAAACAGAAATGATACTTGTCATTCAGACCAGCACACTTCAATAGATGACTGGTTCTTGATGTACCTGGGCCCTGACTATACGGTGCATATTGAATCTATTCATAATCGCAATGAAAATTGTTGGTCTATTCTAACATTTTATCACAACCCAACTAACAGTTTTTGTTCGAAGATATACTTTTGAATTTGCAATTGTGAAAGAGAATTTTTTTTTCAGCAATTTTTATGTGCCTTACTTTTTTTCCTAACCATAGTTATTTATCATATTTCCAGAGTTCACATGAAGTTTTCCAGAGCCAAATCACTCACTCTACCCATGCATGTGTTTTATCTGTGATCATGACTTACCTCGTCGAGTGTCAGATCATCAGCGAATCCCATAGAACCGAGTGTGACCCAAAGGTCATCGACCTCTCCTCCTTCAGAAAAACCATCATTGGCTTCCATCTCATTCAGATCTAAGAATCCTGGAAAACAAGGGACAAGTAACAGGTCGATGTATTAGTCAAAATACAGTACATCTACATTACCTCAAATTGAACACTTATTGTCTATAATGTCTTCATTTCTAAATATGAATAAATTATGAACAAAGAGCGATCATTTACAATGTATGACGTACACAGGAGGTCATGGAAGGCCACTTTTAAAGACCGTCAATATTACTGGGCCAGAAGGGATTAGACCACACAGCGAGGTCACTGACAGGTGGCTATCTCATTAACTCAGCTCTCAACTAACATAAGAAAAAGAGGATCATGGGGGACCAACATGCACCGATTGGGGAAGTTTTCTATATAGAGGGAGCAAGTAGCTACAAGTAGGACAGTGGGGCTTTAAAGCCTTCCTGAGAGAAGAGAAATCAAGACAATGACCAAGATCTAACCTTTTCTTGTAAGTTCTCCTTTCTTGAGTTCAAAGTTCTCTTCCACCACCTCCCAGGCATCATCATCAACAGATTCACCACCGGTCCTCAGCTGAAACATGTTGAATTCATTCCTACATAGAGAACCATTGCTGTCTAGATCTACCATCTCATAGATACTATTCAAAGCATTCCTGCAAGATCAAATCAAAGATAAGATCAACATGTTAACATCTCATACATGCAGATGCTAGTCACAGCATTCTGATAAGGATAAAACCAGGTAGCAAACAATGCTTTTGAGAAGACTTCTTTAAAGTTACATTTTGGCAGAAATAAAAACAACTTCACAAGAAGAGATATATCCACAGTAAGACTTACTTAGTAGACAAAGCCCTTTCATACTAGAACAAGAAGAGATATAAATCCACAGTCAGACTTACTTAACAGACAAAGCCCTTTCACACTAGAACAAGAATAGATATATCCACAGTAAGACTTACTTAGCAGACAAAGCCCTTTCATACCAGAACAAGAATAGATATATCCACAGTAAACCTTAATTAGTAGACAAAGCCCTTTCATACTAGAACAAGAAGAGATATATATCCACAGTAAGACTTACTTAGCAGACAAAGCCCTTTCATACCAGAACAAGAATAGATATATCCACAGTAAACCTTAATTAGTAGACAAAGCCCTTTCATACTAGAACAAGAAGAGATATATATCCACAATAAGACTTACTTAGCAGACAAAGCTCTTTCACACTAGAACAAGAAGAGATATATATATATATATCCACAGTAAGACTTACTTAGCAGACAAAGCTCTTTCACACTAGAACAAGAAGAGATATATATATATCCACAGTAAGACTTACTTAAATTCTTTGGTGAGTTCACACTCTTCATCTCCTTTGGGCTGGATCAGTTTAGCCTTCTCTTTGATGGTCCTGGTCCTGGGCTTAAAATGACATCCTGTTGTCATGGGAATGAGACGATAAGAACCAGCTGGCAGCTCACACTGGACACAGTATTTCTGACGGAAGAAAATTATATCACACGGTTATTTCATAACCAGTATAATTAGTATCCTTCAATCACACACATGTACAGGATGTCCATTGACATAGAAGACATAAAGGAAAATCAAAGGCATAGGATTTTATGTTTGATTATGCTATCTTCATGCATCAATGTTATAAGCACTGGCTATACATTATAAACTGATGTACATTACTTGCATAGTCCATAATGCTAACATGAAGAAGAAAAAACAATTTGATTTTAAAAGGAAAAGCTGGAAAAGAAAGGATAACAGAATGATCATGATCAGACATAGAGCAAATTTGTCATAAATCTACATGTATTAATGAGGGCTCCTTACTTCATTTATTTAACCAGGACACAAGGAATTACAGGCTCCTATTGAATGCCAAGTTCATCAATCTATTTATAGAATTTATATCAACTTTCATGAGAGCTTTAGATGAAACTATAAACACAGGTGTATTTCCAGGCTTTGGTCAACTAAGTGAATAAACAATGAACTGCCAGCATTCCATAGGGCAAAGAACAAGGAAAACTAAGAAAATAAAGAATAATATAATACCCTGCACACAGAGCTAAGTATAACTTGGGATTCCCTGCAGGCCCTATTCTATGTAAGTGCATACTTGAGTCAAGTTCCTTCCTTTATTATTCAGAGGATAGTTACATTTGCAATATCTTTACATAGAAGTACTTTTTGAAGCTCATATTATTGATATAGTATAGCAACATGGAACTTCTAACATAGAGAACAAACTATTGGGGAGTAATAAGTACCCTTAAAATAAAAAATTGTGAGAAAAGTTGTAGCCTCATTAGATACCTCTTTGCTCTTGACATTGGTGAAGGATACAACATCTCCCAGCAGACCATGTTCATTCTGTTTCACAATGAATATATTGACATCCGTCTTAGGAACTTGAGTAGAGGCTGGATAAACAATGAAGAAAAAAGAGGAGAAAGAAATAATCTACATGTAGAATATAATTCATTAACATCAATAAACAATGAAATATCTTGGAAATAAAACTACGTAATAGACCTTTATGTACCCTCATGCAATCTGAGATCAGATCATAAAAACTTCTTGAAATGTCCAGTTGTTCAGACCAAGTTGTAGAGAAGGTTGTCATTTACTTATGCTGCCCATCTACTTTCAACATTATCTCTCTCTAAGAAAACTCTCTGTAAAACATACTTGTTTAAACAGCATTTTGATTAAGTTACAGCTGGGCATTTACATCACCTATTTCTCCCTTTTATATCTTTCTTCCTCAGTGCACAGAGATGCTACAGCAGTGATATAAAAGCACCAAGTATTATTCATCATTATTATGCCTCTTGGATCACTTCACAAATTACCTTTGTTTATATCTACATTTGAAAGTCATAAAACAAACACAGAAAACTGAAAACAAACAAATACATAACAGATGTATTAACAATGAAATACAAAATTTCAAAAACTAGAATTGAATGCTTCGTTTCAGGTACACTCTTCATGTTATTCAAAGCCTAATACAAAAAAAAATTGCGCAAAAAAGGCTGCATATCGTTAGACATTACCTTTGAGTACTCCTAATTTCATAGGCTTGACAGTCAAGTATTTGATGTAAATCAAAAACACAATCAGTACATATCTACAGATGTTACCTTTGACTACTCCTACATTGATAGGCTTAACAGTCAACCAGAGCTTCGTCGTCACATCAACCTGTAGGACATACTGATGGGAGATAATCTTCTGTTCATCATCGAGATGAAAGCAGCCTTTAGTATGGGTATGGTACCAATCTGTTAGGTTACTAGGTTCCTTCATCGACGGTTGCTGTTTACTAATTGGTGGGAGGCTCATCTCAACGCCCATCTTGTCTTTCTTCTTACTGCTTGATGGATCTTTATAGAGTTGGGATAAGAGAAGTAATGTATGTATCAAATATGTAAATATGTTAATTTGTATTAAATTAACATAAAGTTGTGGTGTTCTACAAGGTTTCATCTTTACTTAATGATATATTAACAGCATTGACATGCATGAGTACCCATTGTTGCTGGAAAGGGGGCGGGTGGTCTAATCATCCTCCTCTTAACTATCACTGAAACAAGATGGAATTCAAAGAATCACTAACAGAGGTTATAATGAATAGATTGATCAGATAGACAATATATATCAAGACATACAATTGATATATAGTGTGACCAATGTCTGTCTGTTGCCCCTAATATCATAAGACAAGATGGTTACAACACCATAGTCACATCATGACAAAACTGAACAGAGTAAACAAAAATTAAAAATTAAAATTAAAAAAATTCCCCATTGCCAATTTGAGATGATCCAGATTATTAACCGTATCAGACATCTGAGCAGGGCAATTTTTAAATGTTATTGCCCTCAAGGTCTGATGGATAAGTCAACAAAATTACAATAAGTTAGTCCGCTCAGAAAAGTCAATGGGATTTTGTGTGTAATTTGGCGGGCAATATAGGTTATACAGTAAACCAATGAGCAAATATTTAAGCCCGCTCAGAAGAGTCGATGGGATTTGTGTGTAATTTCCCGGGCATTATAGGTTATACAGTAAACCAATGGACAAATATTTTAGCCCGCTCTGAAAAGTCAATGGCAAAATGCGTGTTAAACTAGTGAGCAATAATATAGTGCCAGTTGTAATTTACATCGCGCATCAGCTATTGTAATTTACATCGCGCATCGTGTATAAGAAAATGCGCACTTTGCGCGAACTCTATTGTGACGTAACAATCACACCCTAGGCAAACTGTTTGCAGTGTATCGAAAAACTGTCAAACACTGGATGACCAGTGCTGGTTTGACAATGTTTTTGCAACTTCTAATGCTAGGAAACCCTGTGTAGCCTACATAATTTAAGAGTATAAGATCGTAAGAGTTTCTTGTTTGCTCTAGATGTCTGATGTGGTTAATAATAGTAATATTGACTGCCTAATTCAGGGCAATACGACTTGTCATATATCACCCTCACCTTCGGTTCGAGCGATATATGTCGTATTGCCCAGAAGGCAGTCAATATTACTTAAATATTACATACTGTATATAAAATTATGTAGTGGCTTATAAAGAAGAATTTCAGATGCCCTATGACTTTGAGAGGCATAGAACATTATATGTATACTTACTCTTCTTGAGGTCTCTTTTCTGTTTTCTCTCTTTCCTCTCTAATCGTTTCAGACTACTCTCTTGACAACGGCTCGTTGTAGACATAACCATACAACAAAACTGTTTGGGAAGGTAACCAAATTATTATTACGATGGCTTGTAGACATAACCATACAACAAAACTGTTTGGGAAGGTAACCAAATTATTATCACAGTGGTTGGTTGTAAACATCATGTGCAAAATATCACTACGTTATACCTCACAAAATATGAACTCACAACAAAAACAGAAAAAGAAAAAAAAAGACTGCTATGTTTGCTAATTAGTTGAAAGTCTTCAACAAGTCAAAATAATCTTATTCATCAAAGCTATCCACATTCCCAAACATCAACTCTGCTACATGAGGATAGCATTTGGTCGTCATATACTGTTGTTAGGAGTCAAATAAATCTATTATCAATTTTTGTTGTTAAATAGTATGATATCCTGCATCAAAAATTTGTTGGCTTTTGATTGGTTGAGAGCTCGTCACATGACCAGAAATATTTGACCTATTTTTAGAAAGTACTATATGAGAGTACTATTTGGGTTTACTATTTGGGAGTTGAAAAAAAATGTGAATTTTTTTTTTGAATTGAATCAATTTTTTTCTTTTCTTCAAATCTTAATTTAATGAAAGCAAAATATTTTAAATCTTTTTAGATAAAAATTGACATTCTATTTGAGGTACTGGTTAAACTATGGGCCTCGGTGACTCCAAAAGTACCATTTGCCTCGTGGCTGCGCCCCTCAGCAATTGGAGTCACCTCTTGCGCATAGTTTTAACCAGAACCTCTCAAGGCAGTGTATATTTGTATACTATGAGTACTAACCATTCACTAGTCATACAATTTTCTCTTGAAATACATTTAAAGCTCTGGTTATTAGATTTGGAGGCAGACTTACTTCTTTATAATTTAATTTCTTGTCACCATCTGAATCAGCTTCTGCAATCATAGCATCTACTTCCTTCTCACTCATTCTATCACCTCTCTGAAATTGAAGGGAAAAAATGCAAAATGAATGCAAAAAATTGTATATTTTTAAAATCAAAGTGAACATGTCAGTCTTCTTACAATTATATATCATAAGTAGAAAGGCAATTGTATTCATACTTTTCAAACTACCATGTTCTTAAGAAATACAAAGAAAGTTTCCCCGGAATTACCTGTTCAGAATAACGTGGTCGACAGATATTAACAATAGAGAAGATATTGTCATAAGTCAGATATTTTAGCCAAAATGTTTAGACATACTCCATGCAGTATGCAAAGTAGTTTTAAATAGATACACTAAAAATGAGTACTGGTATGCACATAAAATGTTATATAAAACAATATTTTAATTTAAAGCTAATCTTGAGCTCTGGTATGGACATCGTATGTTGAGAGAACATGGCCATAATTTATTCTGGATTTTTTATCCTGTAGTAGATTGATTTTTTGAACCAGTAAAACAAAAACAATGAATATGTCATGTATATCTTACCTGTGAAATTTAAACGTTAGCAGTGTTCTAATATTCAAATTATGCAAGGAAACCCTTTTACTTGCTAGACTTCACTGTCAGACACTATTGAGTGACTGACTGGCTTTTTTTCCTCTTTGGTAATAACATACACAAAATGAGCTGTAAAGGGTACATGAGCATTTGTCTACATCAATAACCCACTTCTTGTAATGGCCAAAATTGACCCAATTGAATAGAACGTACGACCATTCAGTACAATGGTCTACAAATCAGACTATTACTTACTGGCTCTACAGCTCCTAAGTCGATTTGACAACTAATAGTCGTTATTTTCCCACTGAAAGACATTTTCAAGCCCCCCTTTTTTTAGGTAAGTTCTAAATTAGTATTGTCTTTCAAATGCTGTTGGAATGTTTGGCCTGCAAATGGGACATAGTACCTTTAAGAGTTAAATTGATCATAAATCTTTCATAGACTATTCAATTTACCACCTAAACCCAAATACAGACTGCAATAGAAACGAATCAAGCTAATGGACATGTGTTATTCCTCACAGGTTTGGAGCCGAGCTCTATTGGTGTGAGGTCAATGCATGCACCTTACTGATGAGAATAGTACAAACCTGTGTGAGAATCCTAGAAAGTTCTCTCTGTGTAATGAATCCATCTCCATTGACATCTATCTTCTTGAAAGCTTTGAGTAGATCGTCTTCTGTCGTTGGTTTCAACTCCTCAATGATCTCGGATACCTCCTGGTATGTTAACTTCTCTGAAAATTAAAGGGAAATCACTAGTAAGAATTTTCAAGAAAATTTGTACAAAGGAACTGTCATAAAGGATCATCGAAAAGCAAAGAGACAAATGGAATGTAAAATTAAAAAAACTTGTTTTAGGAATGCTACTCAGCTTACGTCATGGGTGTTACTTGAGGGTGAAAATTACATCCGACTGCTTGTTGGAGGTATGAATGAACAGACTAATGGCTTACATTTGCTATTACTGGCATGAAGAAAATCAAAGAATTAAGATCGTTTGGAATACATGCCCGAGGAGAACTTACTTGTATTCTTGGTCCAGTATTTATCAATGGTCTTCTGTGTAGGGTTTCTTCCAGCTTGCTGAAGGACTGTTTGAAATAGAAGAGAAAGATGGAGAAAAAGAAGAAAGGAGAGAAAAAGAAAATAAAGAGAGAGAAAGAGGGAGCAAGAGAGGAAGAAGAAGAAAAGGAGAAAAAAGGGGTTGAGAGAAAGAGGACAGGAGTAGAAAGAGAGAAACGAACAAGAAAAGGGAAATGGAACATGACAAAAAAAAAGAAGCAGAATGAATTAATGTGGAAGATATACATTTGCAGTAGGCTTGAGGTTGCACCATGTGAGAGAGGGGGAGGATTGGGGAGTCCTGAAAAGGACTCTAGGTAATCTTTCTTTCTTTTGAGTCCTTTTTTTCCGCAAGCCTACTGCATACCTGCCAACATTTGAAAATGAGAATTAAGAATTTTTAGCACGGTATGTACCCTTAACAGGCGTTCGCACATGCAGCGGTAATGTAACTGGCAATACGTGGTAAATCTGTGCAAAAAAGCGAATACAAATTCGCTGCTCAATCATGCAGCACTTCACCGCACGCAATATGTGAACTCTCACATCCCGGTATATGATAAAACAAGCTTAATTTGGCTTAAGCAACAGCCCAAAAAAAAAAAAAAAATAGTGAGATCCAGGATATCCCGCATTTTGGGGTCCTAAAAATCCAGAAAAACAGGATATTCCGGATTATTCGGGAGGTTTGGCAGGTATGCTACTGTATACCTACATCACCATGCAAGCCGATACTTATAATCTAAAATATACATTGAAATAAAATTTCGAACTTTTACACCAGATAGGATCAGTTTAGCTAATTCAACTACGCAACCCTAACATATCTAACAGCTTTTGTTTAAAAAAAAGGCAAGGCATCAAATGATCTTCTTTGAACTGTTCATCATGATATGAATGAATAGGAAAAAAAACTCTGAATTTGTACAGCATAATGATATATGGTTTGCATGTGTCTCTCTCTTACAAGCACAAAAAAACAATTCACAATCCATCCAGGGCAGTCATACCTTTTTCCAGCTCATCTTTTGAAGAGATGTCCTTGTCTATGTGATTGAGAACAGCTATGTATGCTGCCTTGATTTCTGCCGTTATGGAATCCTTCCCTGTCTCATTGTGTTTACTCTTGACAGACTTTGCACTCACGCTAGCTGATGAACCCTTTCTACTCATTGGAGATTCGGTACAGGTTTCTCCATAAAACACAGTCCTAAAGGAAAAATAAAAAAACAAAACAGTAATGTACACTCATGGCATCGAGCAAGAAGATGAACATTTAAACAGTAAATTATTTCTCCAGTGCCATGTGTTAATATACAAATAATACATGTTTGTATATAGTAAATATGCACTGCACATAGGTTAAGTCATAGAAGGTTAGTGAACGAGACTTGTCGAGTTCATTGTCCGTCTTATTGTGACCTTACCAAGTACAATGCATGTCACTAATGCACTTGCTAAAAATATGTATTTTAATATATGTTTTAGAAGAAGAGTCTACAATACAAGTATAAGGTCAAAAAATTGACTAAAAACCTATTAAAAATGCAAGAGTTGCTCAGTCATTGGCTTTATTAGACGCAGTGTGCGAGCGCAGACTAACACATGTACAATGCGTGTCTCAATGTGCACCTCATCATGCTATATGAAATTGAAATGATGTGCATTGCATCTCGTCTGAACTTTGAAGGCACGCATCAAGATGCGTGGATCAAGAGTGCTGCTTGGAGCTTGCATAGTGCTGCACAAAAAAAGCATAAACATGAGTCTTGATAAAATAAATTCATTTTTTTTTTTCGTACTGCCAAAATGATCAATAATTTCCAATTTCTGGAAATCCGTACTAGCTGGCAGCTGGAGTGGTAATTTTGCAAATTTTTGCATCGTATCAAAGATTTTAAGTTTACTTGTCCATTTTTCAGGTCGGTTTTGTACAATAAATAAATATTTTGTGACAAAAACATCCTAAAGTGCAATAAAGATTCAAGTTTTGTCCAGCTTATGTGACACGTTTTGACCAATCACGATCCTTAAACTTACTAGTCTACTACTACTACTACTACTAGAGCTAGAGTAAAGAGGGAGATTTTGGTCACTTAAGCAAAATTCTATTTTGGGACTATTTACTTTCTATTAATTATCATTTCTTGTTCAAATCATGAAGCCCATACTATTATTTAAACAAAAAAAGAATCCAAGAAAAAAAAAAAAATTGCCATGGCAATATTTATTTTCATGTTATTTACGTAGTCAATAGGGAGCGCGCTCTGTGCGTTCGCCCGCTGATCTATAGCACAGGCTTGCTGCACTGTGGTACAAAAAAAAAAGATGTGTGCGGCCGGAGCACGTAGTCCCTTGCACTGCCAAAAACTACACCAGCAGGTACGGTGATCAGAAATCGAAATCTAAACTAAACAGAGATACGGTGCTATAGTATCCGACAGTGATATGATACATGCGGTGAGATACTTTTGAGCTTGCAATACTCCAAAAAATTGACTCTAAATCTGAAAAAACCTTAAAATACAGCTCATTTTATGATACCCATATTCCTTACAAACACGCGTAAGATATTTAAGGATACAATTTACATCGCAAACATGGTTTTCTAGTGACTCTGGCATGTTATTGTATGTGTGTGATATGCTATTATGCAAATGTATTTTAAAGGGATTCCACCATGAATCCAACGGACCGGCCGAAAACTGCCGCCGACCGAAAACTCCCTCCTTTACTCTATTTTATAATATACCGGTAAGTTAAAACAGACCTTATGGCTTATGCATTGCAGAAGTGGTCGGACTGTTCGTGCTCCTACTCTAGTCAATCCTACAAAGCCCTAGTCTGCCCCAAACTGGAATATGCTGCATCTGTACGAGACCCTTATCAATCTAACCTCATAAATAAGATAGAGATGGTCCAAGGACGGGCAGCACGGTTTGTCGTCAATGACTACCGCCGAATTACAGGAGTGACTGACCATGTGAACTCACTGAACTGGCCCACTCTTCAATAGCGGGGAAAGTTAGCAGACTCTCCATACTCCATAAAGCTATCCATCAAGAAGCGGCACCCTGTACATATATGCACAAGGATTCTTGCCAGCAGGCTCACACAGGCTCCTCACATACACACACAGTGGCAATCTTCAAGGCCTTCAATCTTGAAGCAGCACTTTTCTTGGAAGAAGAAGAAGAACATCCCACCATACGTAAAACAGTCAACACGACCCATAAGAGGAGATCCTGATCGATATACCCTACTCCAATGCCGGGACTAAAGCATACCTTAACAGCTTCCTCCCTCACACACTCAAAGATTGGAACAACCTACCCTTCTCAACCAAAAACTCAAATAGGCCTACACACCTAGCCTTTAATAAAAATCAATTATGAAGGGGTGACCAAAGTTCGCGGACATTTTAGAACATATCACAAAACGTGATATTCGATCTATGATTTCTCAAATTTTAACACTAATTTATTCATTTCAATTATTACCAAATGGACGGCAAAGTTTTTTAGTACAAATTGGTTCAACAAGAAAATTTATAGTTGAAGGATTTCGGAGATATCGCGATCTAAAAATTTGATGTCAGATCGTGTGTGCGCGCTGCATCAAAAAAAGTCTTCAAAACAACGAGACCTTACTTCACGCACGGGGGTTTACAGCTGATTTATACAAAAATGTGATCCATCAAAAATATGGTAAATTAATAATTTGCAAGGCAAGATATCATACAATCAGTTGGTACCACTTATTACTTACAATTTTGAGGATATCTGGTCTCAAAATGATGATTTCCAGACCCTTATCGGTAAGTTGATAATTTTTCGGAACAGACACAAAAGACTGCAAAATTTGCCGATCTTTTGTCAATATTTTCACAATTTCACACCCAATTCCAAAGAAAATTTGTTTTCTGGGTAATTTTAAGTTTCTCTTTCCATTGGTGATATCAGATTTTTGAAATTTTACCAATTTTTTGAGATAGCGAACTTTGGTCACACCTACGTAAATAAAGACCTCTTAATCTAGACCGAATTTTCCCTCTTACTCGAGTCTTAGTCTTATTCTTAATCATGCTTAGGGGCCTAGGCCTATTCTTAAAGGTACTATGTCCCTTTTGCAGCCAACCTCAAATGCTGTAGAACTTTGCAGGAATTATGAATATGTCATGTAGACTATGTCCTATCTGTGAAATTTAAACGTTTAAATAGCAGTGTCCTAATATTCAAATTATGCAAGTGTAGGGTTGCGGTTCTAACACTACACAAGGAAACCCGTTTACTTGCTAGACTTCACTGTCAGACACTATTGAGTGACTGACTAGCTTTTTTTCTTCTTTGGTAATAACATACATGAAAAGAGTTGTAAAGGGTACATGAGCATTTGTCTACATCAATAACCCACTTCTTGTGATGGCCAAGATTAAACTGATTGAATCTTTGCGCAGCATAAAACGTATGACCATTCGGTGCAATCGTCTGAAAATCAAGACTATTACTTTTGGGCTCTATAGCCCTAAAGTCGATTTGACAACTAATAGTCGTTATTTTCCCACTTGAAGACGTTTTCAAGCCCCACCTTCTTTAGGGAAGTTCTAAATTAGTATTATCTTTCAAATGCAGTTGGAAATTAACTTTTTCATTTTTTTGGCCTGCAAATCAAATGGGACATAGATCTAGACCTAGATCTAGACCTACCCTAGTCTAGTATCTTTAAAGCTGATAGTGCTGATTTCTAGCGATGTCCGGATTCCATTCAGAAGATTCAGAAGAGGTCTAAGACTAACCATAAAACGGTATCAGTCTCAGTCTCGGCCTCTCACTTCTCATACTCAGTCTCAATCGCAGTGACAGTGTTCAACAAGCTACATGTATGCAACACATATATGAATAGGTGGGACCACACCTGAAAAAAGACCTAGGATTAGGAACATGGCAATCAAAATAAAATTCTTTATAATCATATAACAGCTGAAAGGTACACAGTAATAGCACACTGATAAATTCTTTCAACGATGTAACACTATTTTTGAACTCTCGATCTCGAGCTACTTCATAAGAGGCAATTATATCTACCGTTTGCGACCGTTACCAGGAGCCCGTTTCTCGAAACCGTAAGCTGAGCTGAATTTGGCGACCGCTAGTTCGCGACCACTAAAAGGTCAGTGTACTTTCGTGCACCATATACGTGGTTAAAACCTAGATAAAGAATAGTGCGTACGGTTTACGCACAATAGTCCCATCAGTATACTTTTCTGCAGTTATAAGATACTGTACAAATACTGCTGTGGCTTTCGTCTCCAAACTAGAAGAAAGTTACCCTCCTCCCTACTTTTCGTTGACAATCCTTTTTCTTAGGTATTTACCGGGGTATTTACACCAGGTGATAGGGGAGATAGTGCATCAGAACCATATTATGTCCAGCTCTGGAACACTCTTCTCAAAATTTGTGAGATTGCTTTAAAGTTTGGGATAATTTCAGAATTTTCAGGAAATGATCACCGCCTTGGTGGTTAGTGGTTGCGGGGTAGCGCCTTGGTGGTTAGCGATCGCAGGATATGGGGAACTTCACCCCCTCCCTACCTTACGCCGACATTTTTGTTTCTTAGATACATACACCAGGAGATAGGGGAGATGGTGCACAAGAACCCTTTATAGGTCAAGCTCTGGAACACTCTTCTCAAAATTTGTCAGATTGATTTTAAGTTTGGGATAATATCAGAATTTTCATGAAATGATCACCGCCTTGGTGGTTAGCGGTCGCTAACTTCCATGCTAACTTAAGGGGAACTTCACCCCCCTCCCCACCTTACGCCGACATTTCTGTTCCTAAGTTATTAACACCAGAAGATAGGGGAGATGGTGCACAAGAACCCTATATAGGTCAAGCTCTGGAACACTCTTCTCAAAATTTGTCAGATGGATTTTAAGTTTGGGATAATATCAGAATTTTCATGAAATGAACACCGCCTTGGTGGTTAGGGGTCGCGGGATAAGGGGAACTTCACCCCCCTCCCCACCTTACGCCGACATTTCTGTTTCTTAGTTATTAACACCAGAAGATAGGGGAGATGGTGCACAAGATCCCTATATAGGTCAAGCTCTGGAACACTCTTCTCAAAATTTGTCAGATTGATTTTAAGTTTGGGATAATATCAGAATTTTCATGAAATGAACACCGCCTTGGTGGTTAGGGGTCGCGGGATAAGGGGAACTTCATCCCCCTCCCCACCTTACGCCGACATTTCTGTTTCTTAGTTATTAACACCAGAAGATAGGGGAGATGGTGCACAAGAACCATATATATGTCCAGCTCTGGAACACTCTTCTCAAAATTTGTGAGATTGCTTTAAAGTTTGGGATAATTTCAGAATTTTCAGGAAATGATCACCGCCTTGGTGGTTAGTGGTTGCGGGGTAGCGCCTTGGTGGTTAGCGATCGCAGGATATGGGGAACTTCACCCCTCCCTACCTTACGCCGACATTTCTGTTTCTTAGTTATTACCACCAGAAGATAGGGGAGATGGTGCACAAGAACCCTATATAGGTCAAGCTCTGGAACACTCTTCTCAAAATTTGTGAGATTGCTTTAAAGTTTGGGATAATTTCAGAATTTTCAGGAAATGATCACCGCCTTGGTGGTTAGTGGTTGCGGGGTAGCGCCTTGGTGGTTAGCGATCGCAGGATAAGGGGAACTTCACCCCTCCCTACCTTACGCCGACATTTCTGTTTCTTAGTTATTACCACCAGAAGATAGGGGAGATGGTGCACAAGATCCCTATATAGGTCAAGCTCTGGAAAACTCTTCTCAAAATTTGTCAGATTGATTTTAAGTTTGGGATAATATCAGAATTTTCATGAAATGAACACCGCCTTGGTGGTTAGGGGTCGCGGGATAAGGGGAACTTCACCCCCCTCCCCACCTTACGCCGACATTTCTGTTTCTTAGTTATTAACACCAGAAGATAGGGGAGATGGTGCACAAGATCCCTATATAGGTCAAGCTCTGGAACACTCTTCTCAAAATTTGTCAGATTGATTTTAAGTTTGGGATAATATCAGAATTTTCATGAAATGAACACCGCCTTGGTGGTTAGGGGTCGCGGGATAAGGGGAACTTCATCCCCCTCCCCACCTTACGCCGACATTTCTGTTTCTTAGTTATTAACACCAGAAGATAGGGGAGATGGTGCACAAGAACCATATATATGTCCAGCTCTGGAACACTCTTCTCAAAATTTGTGAGATTGCTTTAAAGTTTGGGATAATTTCAGAATTTTCAGGAAATGATCACCGCCTTGGTGGTTAGTGGTTGCGGGGTAGCGCCTTGGTGGTTAGCGATCGCAGGATATGGGGAACTTCACCCCTCCCTACCTTACGCCGACATTTCTGTTTCTTAGTTATTACCACCAGAAGATAGGGGAGATGGTGCACAAGAACCCTATATAGGTCAAGCTCTGGAACACTCTTCTCAAAATTTGTGAGATTGCTTTAAAGTTTGGGATAATTTCAGAATTTTCAGGAAATGATCACCGCCTTGGTGGTTAGTGGTTGCGGGGTAGCGCCTTGGTGGTTAGCGATCGCAGGATAAGGGGAACTTCACCCCTCCCTACCTTACGCCGACATTTCTGTTTCTTAGTTATTACCACCAGAAGATAGGGGAGATGGTGGACAAGATCCCTATATAAGTCAAGCTCTGGAAAACTCTTCTCAAAATTTGTCAGATTGATTTTAAGTTTGGGATAATATCAGAATTTTCATGAAATGAACACCGCCTTGGTGGTTAGAGGTCGCGGGATAAGGGGAACTTCACCCCCCTCCCCACCTTACGCCGACATTTCTGTTTCTTAGTTATTAACACCAGAAGATAGGGGAGATGGTGCACAAGATCCCTATATAGGTCAAGCTCTGGAAAACTCTTCTCAAAATTTGTCAGATTGATTTTAAGTTTGGGATAATATCAGAATTTTCATGAAATGATCACCGCCTTGGTGGTTAGGGGTCGCGGGATAAGGGGAACTTCATCCCCCTCCCCACCTTACGCCGACATTTCTGTTTCTTAGTTTTTACCACCAGAAGATAGGGGAGATGGTGCACAAGAACCCTATATAGGTCAAGCTCTGGAACACTCTTCTCAAAATTTGTCAGATTGATTTTAAGTTTGGGATGATATCAGAATTTTCATGAAATGAACACCGCCTTGGTGGTTAGGGGTCGCGGGATAAGGGGAACTTCATCCCCCTCCCCACCTTACGCCGACATTTCTGTTTCTTAGTTATTAACACCAGAAGATAGGGGAGATGGTGCACAAGAACCATATATATGTCCAGCTCTGGAACACTCTTCTCAAAATTTGTGAGATTGCTTTAAAGTTTGGGATAATTTCAGAATTTTCAGGAAATGATCACCGCCTTGGTGGTTAGTGGTTGCGGGGTAGCGCCTTGGTGGTTAGCGATCGCAGGATAAGGGGAACTTCACCCCTCCCTACCTTACGCCGACATTTCTGTTTCTTAGTTATTACCACCAGAAGATAGGGGAGATGGTGCACAAGAACCCTATATAGGTCAAGCTCTAGAACACTCTTCTCAAAATTTGTCAGATTGATTTTAAGTTTGGGATAATATCAGAATTTTCATGAAATGAACACCGCCTTGGTGGTTAGGGGTCGCGGGATAAAGGGAACTTCACCCCCCTCCCCACCTTACGCCGACATTTCTGTTTCTTAGTTATTAACACCAGAAGATAGGGGAGATGGTGCACAAGATCCCTATATAGGTCAAGCTCTGGAACACTCTTCTCAAAATTTGTCAGATTGATTTTAAGTTTGGGATAATATCAGAATTTTCATGAAATGAACACCGCCTTGGTGGTTAGGGGTCGCGGGATAAGGGGAACTTCACCCCCCTCCCCACCTTACGCCGACATTTCTGTTTCTTAGTTATTAACACCAGAAGATAGGGGAGATGGTGCACAAGATCCCTATATAGGTCAAGCTCTGGAACACTCTTCTCAAAATTTGTCAGATTGATTTTAAGTTTGGGATAATATCATAAGTTTCATGAAATGATCACCGCCTTGGTGGTTAGGGGTCGCGGGATAAGGGGAACTTCATCCCCCTCCCCACCTTACGCCGACATTTCTGTTTCTTAGTTATTACCACCAGAAGATAGGGAAGATGGTGCACAAGAACCCTAAATAGTTCAAGCTCTGGAACACTCTTCTCAAAATTTGTCAGATTGATTTTAAGTTTGGGATAATATCAGAATTTTCATGAAATGAACACCGCCTTGGTGGTTAGGGGTCGCGGGATAAGGGGAACTGCACCCCCCTCCCCACCTTACGCCGACATTTCTGTTTCTTAGTTATTAACACCAGAAGATAGGGGAGATGGTGCACAAGAACCCTATATAGGTCAAGCTCTGGAACACTCTTCTCAAAATTTGTCAGATTGATTTTAAGTTTGGGATAATATCAGAATTTTCATGAAATGAACACCGCCTTGGTGGTTACGGGTCGCGGGATAAGGGGAACTTCATCCCCCTCCCCACCTTACGCCGACATTTCTGTTTCTTAGTTATTAACACCAGAAGATAGGGGAGATGGTGCACAAGAATCATATATATGTCCAGCTCTGGAACACTCTTCTCAAAATTTGTGAGATTGCTTTAAAGTTTGGGATAATTTCAGAATTTTCAGGAAATGATCACCGCCTTGGTGGTTAGTGGTTGCGGGGTAGCGCCTTGGTGGTTAGCGATCGCAGGATATGGGGAACTTCACCCCTCCCTACCTTACGCCGACATTTCTGTTTCTTAGTTATTACCACCAGAAGATAGGGGAGATGGTGCACAAGAACCCTATATAGGTCAAGCTCTGGAACACTCTTCTCAAAATTTGTCAGATTGATTTTAAGTTTGGGATAATATCAGAATTTTCATGAAATGAACACCGCCTTGGTGGTTAGGGGTCGCGGGATAAGGGGAACTTCACCCCCTCCCCACCTTACGCCGACATTTCTGTTTCTTAGTTATTAACACCAGAAGATAGGGGATATGGTGCACAAGATTCCTATATAGGTCAAGCTCTGGAAAACTCTTCTCAAAATTTGTCAGATTGATTTTAAGTTTGGGATAATATCAGAATTTTCATGAAATGAACACCGCCTTGGTGGTTAGAGGTCGCGGGATAAGGGGAACTTCACCCCCCCTCCCCACCTTACGCCGACATTTCTGTTTCTTAGTTATTAACACCAGAAGATAGGGGAGATGGTGCACAAGATCCCTATATAGGTCAAGCTCTGGAAAACTCTTCTCAAAATTTGTCAGATTGATTTTAAGTTTGGGATAATATCAGAATTTTCATGAAATGATCACCGCCTTGGTGGTTAGGGGTCGCGGGATAAGGGGAACTTCATCCCCCTCCCCACCTTACGCCGACATTTCTGTTTCTTAGTTATTACCACCAGAAGATAGGGGAGATGGTGCACAAGAACCCTATATAGGTCAAGCTCTGGAACACTCTTCTCAAAATTTGTCAGATTGATTTTAAGTTTGGGATAATATCAGAATTTTCATGAAATGAACACCGCCTTGGTGGTTAGAGGTCGCGGGATAAGGGGAACTTCACCCCCCTCCCCACCTTACGCCGACATTTCTGTTTCTTAGTTATTAACACCAGAAGATAGGGGAGATGGTGCACAAGATCCCTATATAGGTCAAGCTCTGGAACACTCTTCTCAAAATTTGTCAGATTGATTTTAAATTTGGGATAATATCAGAATTTTCATGAAATGATCACCGCCTTGGTGGTTAGGGGTCGCGGGATAAGGGGAACTTCATCCCCCTCCCCACCTTACGCCGACATTTCTGTTTCTTAGTTATTACCACCAGAAGATAGGGGAGATGGTGCACAAGAACCCTATATAGGTCAAGCTCTGGAACACTCTTCTCAAAATTTGTCAGATTGATTTTAAATTTGGGATAATATCAGAATTTTCATGAAATGAACACCGCCTTGGTGGTTAGGGGTCGCGGGATAAGGGGAACTTCACCCCCCTCCCCACCTTACGCCGACATTTCTGTTTCTTAGTTATTAACACCAGAAGATAGGGGAGATGGTGCACAAGAACCCTATATAGGTCAAGCTCTGGAACACTCTTCTCAAAATTTGTCAGATTGATTTTAAATTTGGGATAATATCAGAATTTTCATGAAATGAACACCGCCTTGGTGGTTAGGGGTCGCGGGATAAGGGGAACTTCACCCCCCTCCCCACCTTACACCGACATTTCTGTTTCTTAGTTATTAACACCAGAAGATAGGGGAGATGGTGCACAAGATCCATATATAGGTCAAGCTCTGGAACACTCTTCTCAAATTTGTCAGATTGATTTTAAATTTGGGATAATATCAGAATTTTCATGAAATGATCACCGCCTTGGTGGTTAGGGGTCGCGGGATAAGGGGAACTTCATCCCCCTCCCCACCTTACGCCGACATTTCTGTTTCTTAGTTATTACCACCAGAAGATAGGGGAGATGGTGCACAAGAACCCTATATAGGTCAAGCTCTGGAACACTCTTCTCAAAATTTGTCAGATTGATTTTAAGTTTGGGATAATATCAGAATTTTCATGAAATGAACACCGCCTTGGTGGTTAGAGGTCGCGGGATAAGGGGAACTTCACCCCCCTCCCCACCTTACGCCGACATTTCTGTTTCTTAGTTATTAACACCAGAAGATAGGGGAGATGGTGCACAAGATCCCTATATAGGTCAAGCTCTGGAACACTCTTCTCAAAATTTGTCAGATTGATTTTAAATTTGGGATAATATCAGAATTTTCATGAAATGATCACCGCCTTGGTGGTTAGGGGTCGCGGGATAAGGGGAACTTCATCCCCCTCCCCACCTTACGCCGACATTTCTGTTTCTTAGTTATTACCACCAGAAGATAGGGGAGATGGTGCACAAGAACCCTATATAGGTCAAGCTCTGGAACACTCTTCTCAAAATTTGTCAGATTGATTTTAAATTTGGGATAATATCAGAATTTTCATGAAATGAACACCGCCTTGGTGGTTAGGGGTCGCGGGATAAGGGGAACTTCACCCCCCTCCCCACCCTACGCCGACATTTCTGTTTCTTAGTTATTAACACCAGAAGATAGGGGAGATGGTGCACAAGATCCCTATATAGGTCAAGCTCTGGAACACTCTTCTCAAAAATTGTCAGATTGATTTTAAATTTGGGATAATATCAGAATTTTCATGAAATGATCACCGCCTTGGTGGTTAGGGGTCGCGGGATAAGGGGAACTTCATCCCCCTCCCCACCTTACGCCGACATTTCTGTTTCTTAGTTATTACCACCAGAAGATAGGGAGATGGTGCACAAGAACCCTATATAGGTCAAGCTCTGGAACACTCTTCTCAAAATTTGTGAGATTGCTTTAAAGTTTGGGATAATTTCAGAATTTTCAGGAAATGATCACCGCCTTGGTGGTTAGTGGTTGCGGGGTAGCGCCTTGGTGGTTAGCGATCGCAGGATATGGGGAACTTCACCCCCTCCCTACCTTACGCCGACATTTTTATTTCTTAGATATATACACCAGGAGATAGGGGAGATGGTGCACAAGAACCCTTTATAGGTCAAGCTCTGGAACACTCTTCTCAAAATTTGTCAGATTGATTTTAAGTTTGGGATAATATCAGAATTTTCATGAAATAAACACCGCCTTGGTGGTTAGCGGTCGCTAACTTCCGTGCTAACTTAAGGGGAACTTCACCCCCCTCCCCACCTTACGCCGACATTTCTGTTTCTTAGTTATTAACACCAGAAGATAGGGGAGATGGTGCACAAGATCCCTATATAGGTCAAGCTCTGGAACACTCTTCTCAAAATTTGTCAGATTGATTTTAAATTTGGGATAATATCAGAATTTTCATGAAATGATCACCGCCTTGGTGGTTAGGGGTCGCGGGATAAGGGGAACTTCATCCCCCTCCCCACCTTACGCCGACATTTCTGTTTCTTAGTTATTACCACCAGAAGATAGGGTAGATGGTGCACAAGAACCCTATATAGGTCAAGCTCTGGAACACTCTTCTCAAATGTTGTCAGATTGATTTTAAATTTGGGATAATATCAGAATTTTCATGAAATGAACACCGCCTTGGTGGTTAGGGGGTCGCGGGATAAGGGGAACTTCACCCCCCTCCCCACCCTACGCCGACATTTCTGTTTCTTAGTTATTAACACCAGAAGATAGGGAGATGGTGCACAAGATCCCTATATAGGTCAAGCTCTGGAACACTCTTCTCGAAATTTGTCAGATTGATTTTAAGTTTGGGATAATATCAGATTTTCATGAAATGAACACCCGCCTTGGTGGTAGGCGGTGATCATTTCATGAAAATTCTGATATTATCCCAAACTTAAAATCAATCTGACAAATTTTGAGAAGAGTGTCCAGAGCTTGACCTATATAGGGTTCTTGTGCACCATCTCCCTATCTTCTGGTGTTAATAACTAAGAAACAGAAATGTCGGCGTAAGGTGGGAAGGGGGTGAAGTTCCCCTTAAGTTAGCATGAAAGTTAGCGACCGCTAACCACCAAGGCGGTGTTTATTTCATGAAAATTCTGATATTTTCCCAAACTTAAAATCAATCTGACAAATTTTGAGAAGAGTGTTCCAGAGCTTGACCTATATAGGGTTCTTGTGCACCATCTCCCCTATCTTCTGGTGGTAATAACTAAGAAACAGAAATGTCGGCGTAAGGTGGGGAGGGGGATGAAGTTCCCCTTATCCCGCGACCCCTAACCACCAAGGCGGTGATCATTTCATGAAAATTCTGATATTATCCCAATTTAAAATCAATCTGACAAATTTTGAGAAGAGTGTTCCAGAGCTTGACCTATATAGGGATCTTGTGCACCATCTCCCCTATCTTCTGGTGTTAATAACTAAGAAACAGAAATGTCGGCGTAAGGTGGGGAGGGGGTGAAGTTCCCCTTATCCCGCGACCTCTAACCACCAAGGCGGTGTTCATTTCATGAAAATTCTGATATTATCCCAAACTTAAAATCAATCTGACAAATTTGAGAAGAGTGTTCCAGAGCTTGACCTATATAGGGTTCTTGTGCACCATCTCCCTATCTTCTGGTGTAATAACTAAGAAACAGAAATGTCGGCGTAAGGTGGGGAGGGGGATGAAGTTCCCCTTATCCCGCGACCCCTAACCACCAAGGCGGTGATCATTTCATGAAAATTCTGATATTATCCCAAATTTAAAATCAATCTGACAAATTTTGAGAAGAGTGTTCCAGAGCTTGACCTATATATGGATCTTGTGCACCATCTCCCCTATCTTCTGGTGTTAATAACTAAGAAACAGAAATGTCGGTGTAAGGTGGGGAGGGGGGTGAAGTTCCCCTTATCCCGCGACCCCTAACCACCAAGGCGGTGTTCATTTCATGAAAATTCTGATATTATCCCCAAATTTAAAATCAATCTGACAAATTTGAGAAGAGTGTTTCAGAGCTTGACCTATATAGGGTTCTTGTGCACCATCTCCCCTATCTTCTGGTG